>JAYKAV010000001.1:5743333-5806460 GCA_035582835.1 Phoebastria nigripes
AAAAAAAAAAAAAAAAGAAAGAAAGAAAAACAAGAAAACTCATCCAGTTAAACAGAGAACTGTAAGCAAAAAAAGAAAGGAAAAAACAAACAAACACAGAGCAGGTGTTTAGCCAGTCAATTAATTTATATGGCTTCTAGCACGGCACAGGGCATTAACACTACCCCAGCACTGCACACAGGTGGCAGGGTGCGTGTTTGGGAGGTGGGCAGGCAGCAAGACATACTGTGAATTTTCTCCCTGAGCAACACGATTACAGAAACAACTGCAAATAACTTTGTGCTGATCCCCAGCGATGCATTCAGCAGCCCCTAATCTTCCAAATGTCTGCCTATGTGACAGTATGAAAACTATGGCATTCCTTCAGCCCTCACCTATGGAGACACATCTGGGCTTTTCTACTGATTCTTTATTTATGGGTTTCTGTTTGAGCACGTTGAAAAGAGAGTCAAATGAAGATCACTAATACAACCCTGAGAACGCAAGAAGATACAGAAACACTGGCAGAATGTACAAACAGAAGCCACACTACACATATTTCCACCTGGAGTTTTTAAAAGTGCTTTTCAGGCATGCACATTTATAAGAGAAAGAAACTGAGGCACGGGGTGAAACAATTTGACCATGCCATGTAGCAGGGGCAGCAATCGAACTCAGATCTCCTGCCTCAATTCTCCACATGAGCTCCAGGAGCCTCCATGCCTTGGTTTCACATGTGAAACTCTAAAAGCTTAATTGAGAGGCTGCGTTTCCCCTGGAGTGGAATCAAATGAAACACTCAAGCTAGACACTCAAGTAGGCTTACTGGTTTAATTTAAAAGCAAGGGGGACTGGTAGCAGGGAGTTCCCGGTCAGGGGTCATTTGTTGTGGAATATACTTCTCACTTTTGCGTTCCTCAGGGCTGGGCTCTGGCAAACTTAATGACATTTGGCATGTCCACCTGCTCTATCAGTTTATTCTTGAATTAGACAGCTCAGCCTAGAGTGACTTGAGAGCTTCATTGGGTCTTGAGATTTATTATTTTTAGGGKTTTTTTAAAGAAATCTTTGGCTTTTTAGTGTTGGATTAGTAGTAATTGTAGTAGCAGTAGGAGGAAGAGGACCCCACGATGTATAAAGTGAAAAAAATCAATGCAATGCATGATGCAGTTTGCCTGGAGGAATGACGTTAATTTGGAGCACTTAGCTTTACCCCAGCGTCTGCTTTGTGATTATATAAAAATAGGAATTTCACAGGATCTTGATCCAGGAGATGAAGCTGACTTCATTCCTTTTTAAGACTTAGGATTTCAGACCAAACATCTGTTTGAAACTTGAGATGAAATTCACATGATTTAGACACAAAGCCATGAGTCAATTAGATGTCCAGCATGCATGGTCAAGATCCTTGGCTCTGATCCTCTGAAAAATTAGCACGTAAGTAATTTTATACACATAAGAAGGCCCAGTACATTCAATGGGATTACACCAGGTTATTAAGCTTTTTCCCAGGGCAGGGTTCTCAGTTGGAAGCAAACCACAAACCACATCAAGCTCATACAGTTCTCGTACAAACATTTTGCACTTCTGAAACCAGAACAATTTTCTCTTCAGGGCTCTTCAATCATCACTCAGCAGCGGGGATACTCCTGATGGAGATTTTGGACTCCACCAGAAGCCAACGATGGGCCGAGAGGTGCCAAATCTCCTAGGCAGCACCGCTCTTGTTTGCACCCCACCTAACCTGTTAATAAAATCTACAATAAGGGACACCCGAGGCACATCACTGTTGGAGCCGAACTGTTTCCAAATAGAACGTTTTTTCCCCAAAAGCCCTTAAATATTGTCAGTARCTTTTCCATGGCATCAAGGGCTTTTCACAGAGCTATTTCTTCCCTTCGCCCCCTTCTGATTTCAAGAAAAGAAGTCCTATTTGGTTTCCAGAAGGTGGCCTGATCATCTCCATGAGTTATGGGGATGTTTGGAGAGGAGGACCGCCCTCTTAAATTATAAATTCTTGTCAGACTCGGTGGGTGAGAGACCCACATGCCCTCATCTGGTCACAGAGCACAGCACACTGGCACATCAGCTTCTGAAGCTGCCTTTTCAGTGCTGACCTTTATATTAATGCTAATAGGGTTTGGAGAAATAAAATGTAAATTTGTCTCTAAATGGATCAGTCTAGGCTGGGGGTGGGAAAGAAGGGTGCAGGAGRGTGTATTGCTTGGAGCAGTCGCACTAAAATTAAAACATTTATGTTCCAACACTTAATTTTATTAGTGGCACATTGAAGTTGCCTGAATGTGTAATACGTTTCCCAAGTCCACTCCATTCTCACTCAGACTCGAAGTGTGTGTGCATGCACACACTGCCTTGCCAGAGTTATACACTATATTTACTTAATCGACGTCCTTTTCCTCTCACAAAGCTCACATTTTGTCATCAGGGTTGTTTGTTGGTTGTCGCATCCCAGATTCACCAGGGAAGGAAATAAACAGTCTTGCAAGCTTCAGCTCTGTCCCGGGAACCGTGAAACTACAATCTGGGCCCAAAATAAACCCTTTTTTTTTTTTTTTGTATCTGCACAACAGTATGGGTGCCCATTTCTTCACATCAGCAGTGTGTTTACACAAAGGAATTGGGTAATAAGGTTAATTGGTGCTTACAAGTGCTTTACCTAAGCAGAGACCTTAAGAAAGGTGAGTAAACAGCAGTATTCCAACTTTTTAGATAGGGAAATTGAGCCATAATTGGCAAAGTGATATTTGGTTGCGATGACTGGGAAGGAAAAGTGAAGAGGGCAACGTTAACCCTAAAAGTAAAGTTTAATGTTTGTTAAAACATTAAAGCATCCTTCTTGCTCTGCTTGAACTTCAGGAGTTGACTCTCCACAAGCAAACACGGGAGGGTTGGAAGTTCATTTAGATCAACTGTGATAACTCCCTCTTCAGTGGGACAAGCCTGGGGCCCTCTCACATGGTGCAATTTGTTTTCTTTTTTTTTACAAAATAAATATTCAGTGGAAACCATACAGTTTCATTAAAACATTTTTATAGGAATAGATCAGCTGTGGCAAAAAACATTGGTGAGAAGAAGTTATGATATCTCATTTCACCAACATCAAAACACTTCTGTTAATTTCAGTTCAATGTTTATATTAAAATATGAATTTTCATGTTCTGTGTTTACATATTTTTCTTAAATTGGCACCTAACTGTTATTTAATGTTTTAATATAGTACACATTTTTCAGAGCACCTTTTTTGGCTTGAAAAATATAAAAATTTCAGCTATTCATTCTGACAGAGACCCAGGTTTTCTGAAATATCAGCATTTCTTTGGAAAAAAAACTCTGGGTAGTAGCCAGGTCTAAGTCCTTCTTATTGTAAATGAGGCCATATTCATTAGACATCCAGCCATGACACACTTATCTTACACGAACATATATCTACAGCATCATGGCTGGGCCAATGCAGAAATGAGACTTGGCATATGGGGCTGACATAGATTCATTCCTAATGAAACACTTCTGTGTAAAAGTGGTTAAGCTAGCAGCATGCCAGAGAAATTACTCTAAAATCTATTGTTTTCACTGAAGATCTGATCTCTGGAGTTGTATTTAAAACCACTCATAGGATTCTATAGGCTGCCAGACTCCTATAGAGTGACATAAAGCCTTTCTTTTTGTATGAAGTCCTATACGATTTTTCCATAACTAGATAACCCCCAGGTTAAATTAACCAAGTGGTTCAGCACAGAAACAGGCAAAAGTCAGGAATCAGAGCAGCAGTGATTTGGGCTCCTTGTCGCTGCCTGAGCTGACGTTAGTAGCTGTGCATTAGATATGGCTTAAAACACGGTGCAGATGTGAAGCACAGAGGTACTGTATATACACACACAGGGTCCCGTAAGGTGAAAAAAAAGGAGGGAAAAAAAGAGCAGATCATTCAGTAGTGGAAAAGTATCTGATTGCCTAATGTAAACTGTGATTAGTGGCTCAGTGCCTGGACAGTGAGTACTTTGCAGGCCCCCAAATACGGTCCCCAAATCAGCGTGTGTGCTGCCAATCTGTCAGGCAGTCCAGCTGTAACACTTTCTGGCATTGCAATGTCTTCAGCTGGTTTGTGTCAGAGCCGGCCAGTGCAGGGGGAGGTTTTCCAGAAGTTGGCTATTGAGTGTCTGTCTGCCTGGATCAAGGGTGTTGCCAGTTTAACATCCCAGCAAGGGGCCACCACATCTGGCCGCGGAGCCATTAGGAAAAGGGAAAGGTGGGGGGGTGCTTGGGAGGGGGGCAGCCCCGAGGATTCAGAGCTGGAAGATCCCCCCGACAACAGTAAAAGCCACCGGTCTGAAAACACAGGACTTTTGGAGAAAGTTGAGACCACCACATGGAGAAAGGTTTTGAAATGCTCAGAGCACAGCCTAAAATTCACAAGTGACACTAAACTCCCAAGTCAAATTGGGTCTCAAAGCCCTGAGCATGCAGACCTCTCGCTGAGCCTTTTCCTCCCTGTTACAAATTGATATTTTATTAGCTCAAAGCCAGATGCTTCTCCTTAAAACAGATTAATCTCCAGTTCATCATATCACTAGAGACCGAGCGAGGCGAGGGGTAGCAGCGGTGCCAAACATGTGTGAAGTGAGCAAGACCCCCAGGTACTGCGGGGGAAGAAGGGAAGAGAGGAAACAATCTTTTTTTTGATAAAGCACCCGTCTGTTTTGATTTGGTAGCTCCGATTTTTTTCAGTGCAGATGGATGGGGGCGGGGGCAAAATCCATACAATAACCCTGGCAGTTCTGCACCCCCCTCCCCAAGCACCGTATAGGTGGTTACTGCTGCACAAGCCACAGCAATCCTAAAGGATAAAGCTGTTCCCATCCAAGGGGCAAGGCAGCAATACAACRGGGTGCAGCAGAGGAGAGGAGGGCCTGGAATAGGATTCTTTAAGAGGATCTTGAATCAAGGGTTAATTGTTTCCAAATGACCACTGTGTGGGAGACTATTATGGGATGGGACCCATTCAGGATTGGTTTAAAGCTGCTGTTAGATACCTTAAAAGAGGGCTAAGCAGCAGCAGCTGTTTTACATTTAAAGTGACTGAAGTGAGTAGTGAATTACTGTGGGAGACAAATGAGCCCATGACATGATTGGACCTGGGACGGCTCTCCCAAGTGGCCACTTGTTTCATGAGAACTCCCACCCCCAGGCTCTGCATTTGAGTATCAAAGGCACAAATAACACCAATTAATTCAGATTAGCCCAAGAGAGAGAGATGGCCAGGTTAGCTGCCTGTTTCTGGATGCAGGAACCCCAATTGCTGTCATCTCTCCTGTCTTTGGGGTGCCCCTGTCTACTCCTGGGTCTGGTTTCATCTTGTTATTCCAGGTTGTTTCTCGAGGAAACCGCAGAGAGCATCAGTGTTGAGTCAGAAGCCCGCAAGGCCAGCGGAGTTGTGTTGGTGTAAACTATTCTCTAGCAATAAAAGCAAGAAATGAGGCAGTGTGCTGTAGACCTTGTGCTTTCCGTCCAGGAGTTAAGGGTGAGTGTGAGCCCTGACACAGTTCATTTCAGTATATCCTAATAAGTACACAATCAGACTGTTGTGGTTTATCCCCCAGTGGGATAGGGGAGAGAATCGGAAAAAAGGTAAAACTCATGGGTTGAGATAAAGGCAACTTAATAGGACAGAAAAGGAAGGGAAAATAATAATAATGATAAAAGAAYATACAAAACAAGTGATGCACAATGCAATTGCTCACCACCCGCTGACGGATGCCCAGCCAGTTCCCGAGCGGCGGCCGCCCCACCCCGGCCAACTCCGCCCCAGTTTTTTTGTTCGGCGTGACATCATATGGTATGGAATATCTGTTTGGCCAGTTTAGGTCAGCTGTCCTGGCTGTGTCCCCTCCCAGCTTCTTGTGCACTTCCAGCCTCCTTGCTGGCAGGGCAGTATGAGAAGCTGAAAAGTCCTTGGCTTAGTGTAAGCACTGCTCAGCAATAACTAAAACATCAGTGTGTCGTCAACATTATTCTCATCCTAAATCCAAAACASAGCACTATACCAGCTACTAGGAAGAAAACTAACTCTACCCCAGCCAAAACCAGGACACAGGCTCGACTTTCCTTGGGCACSCCCCTGCCCCACAGCATAAGGAAAACATAAGATAGTCAGAATTAAGAGTTTACAGATGGGTTAAACTGTCTGGACTATGTTTTACCGGTCATGAATTTCAAACTGAAATTCAGTTTCCAACAGCTTTGCAAGACATGCAGAACTTCCCTTTAACCAGCTATCCTTTTTCTCCTTTTTTTTCCTGTATTAGCCTCAATTTGTAATACTTAGGTAGGGATTTTGCTGCCTCCCACCAGAACCTTTTCTCTCACTACTAACATGCAGCTGCAATGTGAACAGAGCCGTCTGAGCACCCGCTTTGGGATTCGACATTCAGGTCGGTGACTTCCTGGTGATACCAAGGGCTTGCGTCAGCCTTCCCAGAATCGAAAGGAAGAAACAGTCCTGCGTGCTATTTACCAAACTGCATTAGTCAAAATACTGCATTTTAAAAACCCCTTAAGTTGTTATACATCATCATATAAGTCATCACAAAATAGTGAGTATGAATTCCTAAGAATTATGTTGACATGGAAATTGTCAGCAGAAGTGCTGGGAAATTTACATCTCCTCATATATCTGTACTCCTATCCTCCATAGAAATTAACATATTATAACGCTAATATTTCAAGGTAATGTTTTCTCATGAGGATGCCATATTTTACCAGTTAATATCTTCTGCGTAAAAACTATTCAATTACAGTATCAAGCAACGTGTGATTAATACTAATATCACCAATGTAATGGCAACTTTGTAAGGTGTCATCATAGCTGTTCAGGCAGCTGAAAATGGCAGTAGCAGAAAAAAAATCATTCTTTTTAATTAAAAAAAGAAAAGTTCGATGTCCATGAAAATGAATGACCAGTGATATCTAGAGTGCAGTCCTACCCTGCCTGGGCCTCAGATCTTAGTGGGACAAGGATTTCACTCCTCAGTCTTCATGCTGATGTATTCAGCCTTGAGCTCCATCCCTCAGATCCCTACAACATTATTAAATGTAAGCATGGGAGGGAGTTAAGTCTTTTACCCAACCAGCAAGATAGCCACTCCTGAATTTTTTTTTTAAATTATTATTTCAGAGGTGCTGTTGAAAAGCCATTGGATGCTCATTTCTCTCTGCTTTTACCTACATCCAGAAAAGCAGCACTGAAGGTATGATGGGCCTTGGGCAGAAAACTGCATTAGTAGAAGGGATTATCAAGGTGTGAGGAAACCTGAGCTAGAACTACAGTCTTTCCTAGGAAAGACTTCTTTTTTTTAAAGAGCAATAACCCTGCTTTGTCCCTCTGGATCCTGAGTCCTGTGAAGGACAGGGGTTCTCGAGAGGAAGAATCCTGCAGGAGCCCACAAAAGGCACAGAGATGAAGAAAGTGGCAGGATATTATCAACTGGTCACAAAGCTAAAGCATCCAGATTTGAAAACGGCTGTAACACACCATTGCAGTTAGAATAGCTCCCCTTCTCCCTTAACCTGCAGATTCGTTGCCAAAGCTGAGTAGTTCTGTAATGAATAATTTATTCCAAATCGTTTCCCCCTTCATGAATTGTCAGAAGGGATCATGAATTTTTTTAAATGTATATGTTGTATGTACAACTGATACAGTCCAAGGGGGTTATAGTAAAGCCGTGGGACTTGTATCTCACGTGAGCCAAGTTTTGAGAGCTTTCTCCCAGCCTTTTGCCCAAGGGTGAATTTCAATCTATTCAGATAGATATGCCATATCATTGTGTGAATCATTTTGGGTCTGTAGCTCACCCACATGCATATTCACAATTTCAAATTCAAGCTGTCTTGACAAGTTGCTTAGGTCACATGGGCCATATCTGTTCCCAAATTGGAAACGGGTAATTTGGAATTAGCTTTCCCCCCTCATCCAAAATCATCTTCCCACAGAAAAATCTGTGGCGTACTCCTGAAATTCACTCTTCCAGCCACGCTCCAGGTCCACATACCTCTAGGAGAGGATTCATGGGAAGCTCTGCAAACCTGGCCCAAGTGAATTGGTTTGAATGTTAGGATAGTACAAAAAATGGTTTTGGCAGCATTCCCCTAATTTATTTCACCAATTTAGGCAGATTTTACAAAGGCAGCTAAGCACAAAATGAAAAGGGGACTCTAACAATCCTGAATCGTAAACACATTTTGAGCAGATTGTGCAAAGCAATTCAACTAAAATTAGATTATGAAAAGTACACTAAGTAAAACTGTATTATGGAAATGTTATGAAATTAATTAATCTAAGAAGCAGCATTGCCACCAGCATGTGCTGGCCCTGTAAACTCATGCGCGTGTTTGTTCCACTCTCAGCTTTCATTCCAGATGAAGTTAACACGAGTCAGAGATGTGACATTTCTAGGTCTCTGATCCCAGTGAATATTGTGACCTATTACAGTTTTTCATTTGATCCTTAATTTGAGTTTGGTCAGTGACACTTGCATCCACTAAGAATTGCTCTAGTGACCATAGATTGACAGCTAGTTACAATCAGTTCAGCATTTGTTTAATAGCTTAGTTACCAGTGTGGGTTGTTACTCAGCTAAGCCAATAAATAATGTATTTTCAATTAATAGACAAATCTTAGAAGGATTTGTACAATATGTATGACTAAATGAAGAAACACGTTATAATTACATGGTAATTTGTTAAAATGATCATTAAGACTTCTGATGTTAATTATCTAATGGCAAAAAATTACAGAGGGTACAAGTAATTTGCCCTTTGTAATTGCTTATTAGGTTGTATGATAATCATTTTGTTTTCTTTGCTTAGTACTGCTTATTGTATTTTTCTTCTGCTGAAGTGTATGTGAGGTCAAAAGTTATTGGATACTTTTCTTAAGAAACGAGACCACATTTTTGGTGGAAGTTCAACAGAGGACATCCAACCATGATTGCTACATGCAGTCTTCACTTAAAAAAAAAAGGGAAAGATCACAATACAAAGTGAAAATTATAGATTTGGGTATAAACTATATGCACATATTTATATAAAACAACCATTTTCAAGCGGTTACTACACGTTGCAAGGAACCAAACGTAGTACGCTTGTACTCCTGGTTCTGYCAGTGATTTGCTGTATGACTTTAGGTTAGATACATGAGATTATCTGTAGTTCATTACAGCTGTGTACGTGACTTCCAAAAAAGAGCTTAAGTGCCAAAAATTATTACGGATTTTACTGGCTTTCACCTCTGTTCATTTTTCCCACCTTAAGGGTGAGTAAATGATCCCTCAAACACACAGGCTTTGATTCACCTCTTTCCTCATGTTAATCAAGAGTAGATTTTAAAGGCATTTTTTTTTCTGAGAAACATATTCACAGAATATGTGTTAAACTCTGTGAATAACGTATTGGGAGGCATGGAAAGAAAAAGTCAGAATGCTTCATTTGAATGTTCCTGAAACAAATAATTTCTTTTTTTTTATTTCAGAAGGACATTTTTAGAACAAATTTAGCCAAACTTAATTACATTTTAAAAGTTTAAAAAAAGAATACCTGTCAACTAAATGAAACATTTCATGTAATGCAAGTCTTCTTTTTTTCTTTTTTCTTTTTTTTTTTTTTTCTGCCCAGATTTAATTTCAGTCAGAAAACTGAAATTTCCCTTCAGGCTGACCCAACCAATTTCTTTTCCTCCTACTTTTCAAGGAGCAAACAAAAAAAAAAAAAAAAAAGAAAAAAAAAAATCAGTTAGCTTGGTTTTTTGCACGTACTGGGTATCTCTGAGAACTGGTATTCCTTAAAAAACACTGGCACTTGAAAATACATCCCCAGATGGTTTCTCACAAACCACCCAGATTCAGAGGTGAAGAGGGCAGGGCAGAACCCAAAGTAGGGAGGAATCTGAAGCAGAGGCAAAGGAGGCAAATGGGTGAGGAATTAGAGGCAATGGGGCTACTGGGAAAGAGGGGGCCCCAGAGTAAACTTCCCCTCACATTACTTACATATGCGTATAAACCACACTGCTGACGAATCACAGTTTTTATAGATAATCCGTGGGTGATACATAGGAAAATATGGTATTCATCAAATTCTGATCAGAAACAATTCCACTGAAGTCAATGGGATTGTAAAGGCATAAAACAGATGTGAAGGAAGGAAGAGTCAGAATCAGGCCCACTGCACATGCACACAGGCTGACAAGCTCATAGTATTTTGATACCAGTTTGGGAAAGGATCCCCCATTTAAACCTGGAGTTAAAGCTGACTTAATAATGAGAACTGTAAATATGGAAGTTGTCATCAGTAAAGCTCCACTAGTATGTTTCCAGGTGAAAACTGATGTTTTGTAAGGGTTAGGAGGGAATCTTCATCCAGCAAAGCATCACACGTTGGCCATCATGATGGCAGATTTTCTTGCAGAATGATGCCCAAATGGAAGTGATTACGTGGAGTGTAGTGGGAAGCAACAGGGCCATTCACACATAATCACAGAATAGATGTAGCAGAGATGGGTGTCAGCCAATGTCCTGGATCCAAGCATATTTGGATGCGAGAGAAGTTCAGATCTTCATCCAAACTTTGTTGTTCAGACCTGCCTCTCACTGTCAGGAGGTGGCTTCTGTCCAGCTCCATCTTCCATGAGTGATTCCACTTCACCAAATGACAGGTGGGATGTCCATTTAACTTAACGGGTAGAAAAAAAAAAAAAAAATCCCCATCCTTAAGTAGATGCTATTTTTGGTGGTCTTTAATAGGCACGCGAGGGGAATAGGAAGATAATTAGCCCTTTTACGCTGCTTGTCCCCGTACACCTCAATTTTCAGACRTGTTCCCTTTTTCTGTGGCGATCCCCCCACTAACTGTTCAGAGGGATGTTGACAGTCTCCCTTTTAAATGCTCAGCCTTTTGAAAGGTTTTGCTCTCTGCAGGCTGAGCTGTCTGGCACACAGCCATTGACAGTGAGCTGGAGTTTGCTCTTAAGTCCCAGTGCAATCATGCACTGTCTGCTGCCTGCTGTTGCACAGTGCTGCAGGAGCTTAAAAAAGACTCCTCTGGTCCTGTCAAAAAGACAACCGAATTATTAAAGCAACAGCCATTCAGGTGTTCAGAAGGACTGAGGGAAGCAGGGGCAGAAATTGATGTCAAGGACTGATCTGCCACTTATGCTAAAATGCAATGGGGTAGGAGGGATGTGGATGTTGCAGGAGCAAAAGGACCAAATACTGCTGTCTGAATGATGTCACTAAAATATTTGAGTGGAATYAGGTCCCTTATATTCCTCGCTGAGGTGGCTTTGGACTATCCAAGTTTTTAAAATGTTCCGTCCTAGCCTGAGTGTCTAGCCTCTCTCTTTTCCACAGATCCAGGAAAATGAGGGTAATCCTCAGAGAGATCCACATTAAATAAAAACAGCATGCAAGAATCTGTTTTCCACAGCCCAACCCTGTGAGATGTAGGCAATAGCAGCATCCATAAACAACAACCGAAAATCATCTGACACCTAGAGATCCCCAAACCCCTTTGGCGAGGTACGGAGCCTCATGTGGGAGCAAAGTTAATGTGTGACTCTTGTTAATGGCAGAGCGAGGAGAAGGACAAAGGTCTCTTGGCCACGTGCCTGTTCCACCTCTCCCACCCTGTTTCTCTATAACTCAAAACTTACTAGTATTTGCTTGTTATTAAGCATTAACATATCTTAACCTTAGCATAACTTCATACCCTGCTGATTCCTGAACACTCAAACTAATTCTATATTTGTTGAAATACCACCGATTTCAAGCGATTGCCTTTTTGGCTACCCAGTTTCTGAACTCTAAGAAGACTTTCTATGCAGAAGACAGCTAACCTTCATTTTTCCAAAAGTCAGACCCTAAATTAAGAACCAAAAACACAAGCCAGCCTTGAAAACTTTGGCTTACTTCATCCCTAGGCATGTTGTTGCCTAGAAATGGCTTAGTCGCAGCAATTTCTAGATTGCTAAACTTCCTGCTGTCTAGTTTCTTGGCTAAGGCACCAGATTTCTCATGTTAACAACTTCTGGAGCACTGCTTTGTCAATACGGGAGCATCCTCTCTTAAGGTGGTGACATAACCATACGCTTGGCTGCTTTTTTGGGGGGGGAGAGGGTACTTCTAGCTCCTGCTCTGAACGAAAGGTGTCCTTCAGCCCTCACAGCTTCCTCAGCCCCCCTGTGCTGCCTTGCCTGACTCTGAGCTTCCTATTAACCCAGCAGCTTGGCTTAGAAAAAGCAAGTCAGCATTTTGCTTGCAAGATGTATTATTTTATTAATAAGAAATATAAACTCTTGCAAGCCTGCAGTGGGAAAGACAGTAGAGGAAGCCGACTAAGTTGACGAGAAGCACTCTTTCCCCACCTCCAAACAAGCTTGCTAGGATGTAAGGCAACATATCCCGCATTATCCAGCAGCCTTCTGAATGAACACTTTCCGCCCTGTGACATAACGTAAACTACTTTAGCCTTATTCTCCTCCTGACAGACCTTCTAATTATCTCAGCTGTTTACAGCACTCAGGCCCTCTGCTACCAATTTCTCCATTATTCTGACAGTCAACAAACTAGACCTATTAGAGCACAGCACAATTCTTGCCCAAGGCAGGAACTTTGTGAGACCACAAATCGTCTCGGTATTAAAAGTCGGTGCATAAGAACTGCCCTCAGCTTTAGCGCTAAATTGCTGGTTTGGAGACATTCATTGCTGTATATTGTATTTCCACTATATTCCGCTTTAATAGACTTCGTGCTGAAGTGTGTAAGAAGAGTTTTAAAGCCTGAGGTGGCAAGTAGACCTTTTTTTTTTTTCCCATTTTATATATTTTTCCATCTTTTTTGTTTGTCACCTTATATTGCAAGGTTGGTTCACATACATAAAACAACACTGCAGTCACACAAGAATATCTAACAGTTAGTGGGAGGCACAGATTTTACCATTAGAAGTTAAACAACAAGATTTGGGCAATCCAAGATCTGTCATTCTTTGATTTGTATAGGGCTTCAGTCTTAAAATTATTTCTTTTGTGCTTTGGAACATTTTATTTTCCTATTTGGCAAAGCTAACCTATTTTGTTCTTCTAATCTTCTGGTATCAAAGTAGTTAGGGCCAAATAAGAATAATAGATAGAGAGGGAGATTACAGTTTCTATTAATAATTTGCATACATTTGTTTAAGCAACGTTTATTCAAGGTTCAGAAATCTCTTAGAAAATTGTATTTATTAATTAGTGTACACAACACTCTATAAAGTATTTATGCATGGCCTATCTCCAGACTTCTCTTAGTCTGAGTTCGTACAGACCCAGGGATTTATTTTGACATAGGAACCATCTGATTCAGGTATACTTGTACCTGAGACCTGGACTAATTTTCAATATTATCTTTAATTCAAGGTGTCTACAGGTACGTATTAGGTTCAAATCTCTCAGGTAACCTACCAAGGCACAGAAATAATTCCAGGTGTCCAAGATACACATTATTATCAAACTGATATCAATGACTAATCGCACCAATTAGCCCAAACAGCAAAAGCTCCAAAAACTGTTTTCCTGAGCCATTCAATTGATTCTGACTCAGTCAGGAATACACTCACAGCAAATTTCATTCAGCCCTCTATTTGCTAAGCAAAAGTGGTTACATTTATGAAAAATTAAAGCTTGTAAATTGAAAAAATCTTTTAAAGACAAAATCAAAGAGAAAATACATAAAATGTACACACTAAGCTGTATGTTGGAAGGAACATGTGCTTTCGCTGAACTGTGTTACCTCTGCCTGGTGGAATGCTGGAATATAAAATGGTGTGTTATATTAGATTCTATTGAATTTAAATTCTTCCTTCAAGGCATTTATAGCAAAATAAAATATTTTCCTATGAAGACTCTTTGAAAAGTGACATTGCTTTCAGCAAAACCTTCCTGAAGACAACTTCCAGCTTAGTGACATCGGGCTGGGTGAATTGTTACCTAGCCTATCACAAGAAATCTTGTACTGGACATGCACATCATGGAACAACAGAGAGAAGTCTTAGCACAGGATTTGTGGTAAAGACTGTTGCATTCCTGTGAGATCAGTGTCAGTACTGAGGCATATTTAACTCAAAAGCTGACCACTTAATAGCTTTAAAGTGTTCAAAGTTCTTAAGTTCTTCCAAACACAGCTTTGAAAGAGAAATGTGTCAATGCTGTGCCGTGGTTTCACGTTTCATCTTGCAGGATATACTAATTTGGTCTAAATACTGCTGTGACTTGGTAAAACAAAAAATAAACCAAACCATCAGGCCACATTGCTCTAAACCCAGATAACTTCAGGAGAACTATGTGAGATTTGAAGTTCTGCTACTGAGATTAGGAGCTGCTCTATTGATTTCCACGGAACTTGCATGAAATGGAAATTAGCACAGGCTATAGTCATTTGTCATCCTTTTCTTATTTGTTTCCCAAATTTGATTTCCTGTTCAGAAGAAGGGCATGTTCCTGGGTCAAAGCCAAGCTGAAAGTAATCAGACCCTAGATGGCACTTTTAATTGGCTTTGGATCAGACTCTTCAACTGGGGTACCCTGGATTACTGCCTGCCTGAGGACTTTTTCTCAGCACAGAAGACTTACGTCCACCGTCTTAACCATGTCTGAGTAACACAAAGGTAACGGTGTTTTTTTTCTGTAAGCTGGCAGAAAATATTGCTTTCTGCTATCATAACCAAGAGGGAGTCAGAATACAAAATGGAGATGTCAGAACTCCTTGGACCATGCTGGAACTGGTGTCACGCAAAGGGAAATAAATAGGATCATTGAACTTAAACATGGATGCAATGAAAATTGGTTAATATTATTTTTAGGGACCTGTATGTGAATAAATATATATAAATATATTTAAAATAGTATATCAGATGTTGCTTTTGTTTGTTTGTTTATTTTTTTAATCTGAAAAAAAACCATGTTGATGGAGCATATAAGTCTTTTTTTATGTTGACCTTAATGAATGAGTTTACTGGTAAGTATTTTCAAAGTATCTTTTAAGTAAATAAAACACAAAGTAATTGAAAGAGAATTTCAAGCTTGCAACCACAAGTATTTGTAGTGTAGACCGAAGTCTAAGCTTTGGGTTCATCCAATTATGGTATCAAATTGTTACCATGTATATGATCAGCTCAAAGGGTGTGGGATGACAGTCAACACATCAGCCAGAATATTTGTAGGCATGTCATTATGCACTGCGATCTTTTCAGCTCTCACAAACTAAGCAAGAATTGTTTGCAAATCTTGGCAAAACAGACGAGCTGCTTAGTAACATCATTTGGATATTCAGGATATAATGTGCCTTCCTCTGAGACCATGCAGAGCACCAGGGAAGTGCTGGCGTTAGAGGCTGTTTCAGACACAGCCCGTCTTAACTGTTGCTCAAGCCTCCGTGGCACTTTTCACAGTTAAAATATTCATTTCGGTGACCTGGCTAGTGGAGTATTCAGGAAATTGTAGTTTTCCTATATAAAATTGCTGCTCCAAAATATAACTGGAAAATATATTAATTCTTCCCTATTGCATGCCGTAGACTACTGAGAGACAGTTTCAGCTTTATGATTTCTGATCTGGACCCCTCTCTAGCTCCGAAATTAATTAAACCAAACCAGTGGGATAGACTTAAATTCACATTGGCTTCAGGGAAAAAAAGTAACCCTTGTCTATCATGGGAGGCTGGCAGCAACAGATTACAGATTTAGGAAGCCGTGTTCCTGGTAGTTTCTACAGTTTCATTAAAAAGATATGCACGCTAATCGTGGAAATGGGAGGCAACCTAGAAAAAAGATGTATTATTATGAGAGGCTGGGACATTGTATTTGTGCGTACAGCAGGGAAAACTTTATTGAAATGACTGCTAAAAACAGCCCAAGAGCAATGTGGGGAACGACAAGGAGGAAAATCCAGAGCCAGAGCCTCGTAAGGGGAGCAGCGGAGTTGGAGTCAGAGATGCAGAAAGGAAAACAGGTGAGGGTCAGAAAGATAGAAAGGAGAGAGAGCAGCACTGGGAGAAGACATGAGAAATTAGATCAGAATCTAAAAGCACTCAGGAGAGCAGGGGAAAAGGCAGAAATTAGAACAGGAGCTAAGAGGAGAGCCGAAGAGGCAATAAAAACTCAAGGAGGAGAAAGAAAAACTGCAAGATGAAGAGAGGAGGACGAGAAAAAAAGGACAGGAGATAAATATGAGGCAACATAAAAGGGCCTTGACCTCCAGTTTGTAAAGGTGACGTGATCTGTGGTGTGAAAGAAAAGAAATACTTTGCATTTTTTGAAATGGCCGTGAAGAGAGGACCAGGCTACATCTCAGAAATCAATATCACATTTTATGCCTGCTGCACCCTTCACGAAGAATCAAGACAACATTGATTCAAGTAAGTAATATTTCATTGAAAACTGATCTTGGATTGCATAGCTGCAAGGGACTGACTCTGAAAGTCCCTCTGTGGTGTCTGTGCCGAACAGGTGTCATTTTCGGGATTGTGTTAGAAGTGATGTGGCTTCATTCCTGGTCCGCGGAGCACGTGGAGAGCAGAGGACACGTCACTTTAGTCTTTGAGAGCAGATGATGCTGCATCAGAAGAGCTGGCTTGCTCTCTAGGGTCATTAGTCTGTGTCTGTTAGTGTGCGGTGAACAGTCCGGAAGGTTTGCTTTGTGGCTGTATTCATTTCAAGTGGTTAAACGATTATTTTAAGATAATTAGAAAAGCCTTAGACCGATATTTTAAATCTGCTTTCCTGATCAATTGTAGCAGTGTTAGAGCTGGTGTGCAGTCATGAGGCAAAGGACGGTCTCCCTGGGCTCTAAGGCCAGGCTCTGCTAATGGTATTAACTGTTTGCGAGACTTTTTTTCCCAGTGTTTGAGAGTGTAAAACCTCCCCTCGGTTTTATTTCCCTGGCCACTAATTCCCTTGGGAAAACAGATTTGCTGTTTATTTTGCTAGCAGATCTTGATGTGTTTCAGCCTCCTCATACCAGCAGGGGTGGCGGTGAAGCAATTTATAGCAAAACCTGTGTTGGAATTCCCTTTTGGAAAATCACTTTCTTATCTCGATAAAATCGAAGCATGTGTGGGTGGAAGGATATACTGATCGGGGGAGAGGCAGAGAAGATTTTTGAACATAAACCTCTATGTATCTCATTGCAAGCTGGCTTGGCCCACTCAGAATATTTAGCCTTTTACATTAACCTAGAGCACTAATGCGGTGTAGACTTCCCACTGAGCCACGTCACAGCCCGTTATGGGCATCACACAACTCAGGGACGCTGCGGGAGGTGTACTTCTGCCATTTTGCTTAGTTCTTTGGGACAAATGGAGCCTCAAGCCTCCCACTTACAAATCCTAGGAGGTAATTTACCACAGGGAAAACTGCAGTGCAGGATTTTATTGTCACAAAATGAAGCGGTTTGGGCCATCTCAATGAAGATGAACTAGGCAATTCTGTTTCAACAATGTCAAAGTATTTTGTTTCAATTGAAAATGCATAAACAAAATATTTCCGCAATTTTTCAAACTGCCATTGAGGAAACAAGGACTCCCCATCCCAACTGGGGATGAAAGCAAACGTTGAGACGTGGACTGTGGCTCCATAAATCAGTTCTTCTGTTAACTCAGTCCTCCATTAGTGTAGTACCTTGTTACTGCGGACATATGACAACTGCAAACTCATTTTGAGTATCAGTGAAAATAAAAACCAACTGAGAGCTTGATAGGTAGTTGCTGAGAGGTCTGTGAACCTGCTCGTGAAGATGACCTTACATTCATGAGAGTATGATGGTCCCATCTCTAGCAAAGCTGGTCTAATGGAAGACGTACGTAGTCTTGGCTTTTGACGGGAACATCCACACCAATTTTGGGAAGCTCTTTTGAATGCAATACTCAAGCAAAGCTGAGGCAGTGTGTTACAGTATGACTGAAAAATGGTCACAGGAATTACTGATAGTGAATCTAGACTCTGAACATTTATCACCATGGTTAAGAGTGCAATATGATATAGGAGAACATGTTATTATGAATGAGACAGATTGGCTCTGATGGTATGAGTGAGGATAATGGTGAAGGTTCACTATAGTTACATGGCCATCCTCAGCCAGAGGCTTAGGAAAGCAAAGTTCCTCATGTCTGTGCAATTTCAAAGGGCAAAGGCTGCGAAGAGCTTCCAGTGGAGCAGTCCTGGAGTTCCCTTATCTTAGCAGCCACCAGTGGTGACTCTGAGGAAGCCTGGCTTCTTAGCAACAGGGAATCCTGAACCGCCACCTCTTCATGCCAAACTTTTTCTCCCCAGGCATGGAATATCCTAGGACTTTTCAAGTTTGTGCATGGTCAGAAGCTAGTCTATCAGAGTGCAGTGTCTCCTCAAATATGTCACCTCACAGGACAGGTAATCTGCATTTCAAGTGAAATCTTGAGTTTCACACAATTTCTCTCAAACTAAAGATAAAGTGATAGTAATATATACACGTATTTACAAGTGATGCAATTTTTTTTTCTTATGTGTGCATGTCCCCTACATCCTTCCACTCTTCCCACACAAAGGTAAAAATCCATTTTTGGGTGTTTTCCTGGTATTCAGTCAAACTGCGGCTTCACAGATGTAGCAGCTAAGACAAAATGAATAAGCTCAAATTCCACAGTAACACTGTATTAGACATAGGACAAAAACCAGTCATATCCAGGTTATTCTGTTTTTCTGACAAATATGATTGTACCCTATCTAACTTGCTCTAGGACCTGGGGACTGTTCAGCAAGCAGAATTGGTAGCTCTTAAAGATGAATCGTAATGTCAAGTCAGACCCTTTGAACATAGTTTCAAGACAATGATGTCAAAAATTAATATATAGTTATTGTTCAGTAAACAGTCCAAAAATAGTTACAGACATATTTTGAAAACAAGTGAATGAGGAAGACACTTTGCAGTTTTAAAAGCAATACAAATGACTTGTGGCTTAAGAAAACGCCATGTAAAATGATTCTGCATATATGTGTACATGCACATGTGAGACAAAAGAGACAAAAAATTAACAATTATTGCAAAATATGGTCAACAAATAGTGGAAAAAATTGCAATGGCTATTTATCAGGAATATAGGCTACTGATGAAAAGTGTTCATCATATTTCTGCCTTGCCTAAGCCTAATACAAATGTGGAGAAAGTGGCATGACCCATTGAGCTGACATTAAAAGCTTTAAATTGAATTACATTGGCAGAAACCTTCAAAAATTGTCTTGGGAGGAGAAAAAAATTCATGACAGAGCATAACAGATGTATGAAATTAAGAGCATTTAGGAAACATTATCTTTGCTGTATGATGGGAAATGTTTCTAATTGCACTCACAGGGTGCCTTTAAGATGTGCTGTTTTTATTTAAGAAATGTTCTTTATGATCTGTTATGGATTTTCAGCAGAAATATATAGGCAAAAGAATAAAATGCATATTAAGATATATGTTTTTTGCAACAATCAACCCATCCATTTTCATTGTTCAATGAAACGAATTGTAAAGGCAAAGTTATTGAATCTATAGAAGTAGGACGACAAGAAGGAATCTTATTGGCTAATGAGGAACCTGTACCATACTGATGGATGTAACACTCCAGTGCTCATGGGTGGTCTTGTATCTCATATCACAATCAGACTGTGTGGATTTCCCGGTACATCTGCACCTTACTTTATGTCAAATGTTACTGCTGTTCTTTTCCTGGCTACTGGATGCTAATTAAATCCAGTAATTGAGATGCAATAGGAAATACTGTATGTGGATTTCAGCATTATTAATAATGCCTGTGCTGCAAGGCTTTCCCAACCAGCACTCAATGTTCATAGTCCTCTTCAGCACATAGTGAAAACTAGATAAAAATACAATGGAATTTCTTTGCTTGCATATTGCAGAATCTCAATTATTTCCTGCTGTGTCATAGACTCCCATAGATTTAATATGTATTGAATCAAATTTCAATAAAAGGTATCTTCTAAAATTACACTTCCCTTTTGTGTTTACCAAGAGGTTCACAAATGGAGTTTTTCTAATGAATAAATAGTGTTCCAGTTTTTTTTGCTCTTTTTGCTGCTTCCAATGGGAGTCATCAGTTTAAGGACAAATATGACTGTCCAATCAATGCCATAGACTTGCAACATTAAGTCTAGACCTTATCAGTTCCTTTTCACTCCGTACTTTACCTGATTTCCATTATGATGGGACTTCTCTGTTTCTTTTTTTCTATTTGAAGGGAAAAGTTCATACTTACAGATGCACTTAAAATAAACCAAACATTACAAGGAATCTGTCCAAAGTGGAATATAGACAGAGAAATTAATTCCCTTGTCTCCAGTGGGGATTAGAATCAAACTGATATATTCATTCTGTTTGGAAATTCCACTTTTACAGAATGTTTGCCATCTCTAACCATAATCTCTGAGATTTATGTGGTTCAGTGACACTACGGTAAATTTTATGGGATCTGAAGAAGAAGCGGCAAGATCCTGCTTGAGAGTGTGGAGTGGTTAACAATGGTGGAAAGAACTTCTCCCAGGCAGTTGGTTTGCAGTTGAGGTGTTTTGGGTTTTTTTCCTCACAAATGACTAATTCAACTGTACAACTCATTCCCAAGAGAGGTTGTGGAGACCAAGAGTGTGTAAGAGCTTAGAAAAAGGTTTGGACCATATTCTGGGGAGCGGGTCTGTCACTGCTGTTTTGCATGGTGGTCCAGACAGAGCCTCGGAGAACCTTGGTGCTGCTGAATGCCTCCAGCAGGGCAAGGATTGCCTTGCATGGGCCATGTTTCTAACTCCTTCTCTCATTGGCTTTTCTGGGAGACAGCACACTGGGAACTAGATGTATTTCTGGTCTGAGCTAGTGCACTTGCGTCTAAGCTCCTGTGCGTCACATCCAACCAGCTCTTTTTGTCTCATTTGTCAGGTCTTTTCAAGCAAAGTCTTTCTATGCTATGTCAAATTCCTTTGTTCTGTCTCAAAGTATGCAGTCAACTATTTGAGAGGAAGGTCATATGTTTGTACACAGGACTGCACACTTGCACATGGGACTCAGATTGTGAGTGATCTATTGAGTATTGGAATTTGATATAATTATCAAAATCACTCTTTGGAAAAGGATACTGATACTTTCTACTTGCATATCACTTTGCATATTGAAAACATTCTGCAAACACATCTCCGTTATCTTTGCTTGGTATTTAGCATCCTTACCTTAGACGTAGCAAAAATCCAGAGTGCAGTGATTTTCTGGTGACCTCATAGATTTATTCCTTACCACAGACCATAAATTGAGAGTTACAACTATAAAAGCCATGTCAATTCATTTAAAGTAAATATTCAAAAACACGTTGCATCTGTTAGCCTTAGATGGAAATAGAATAAACTATTTCTTTGTTGTACACACAGGAAAATAAAATGTTTACTAATATCAGAACTGGTTCAGCCCGTTAATAGTGAAAACTGACAAGATCCGGATGATTATCTCTGACATAAATTTGAGCAGGAAAAGGATTTGTTGCAATGGAAACTCATGCTAATGGAATAAAAATGACCTGAGTTGTCTGACGGATGCCAAACTCAGTGGAGTCCAGAATGACTTAGAACTGTTCAGTCTGCATCAGAGAAAACAAATTGGCTGAATGAAATAACCTCTCATTCGCTTCTATATTTTTTGTCACCAAGAGTAAAAATAAATAAATAAAATAGTACAAAAACACTTTCCCAACTTTCTCCAAATGAAATCATCCGACTATGTGAGCATGTTTCAGGTTCGTTGCTTATACACCAAAAGCGGAAAAAATCGATAAAAAAAGATGTTACATGAGCTAACTCCGAATTAGGATTATTCTGTTGCAGTCACCTGCATAACCTGCATTGTAAAGTTTGCATTTTAATTTCTTTCCGGGAGGATGTCCACCAGTAAAAAGAATACCCAATACGTAAATAACCCACCAAATCTTATATATGTAAAAGACAAGGAAGACAAATAGTCTTTGGAGTGCAAAATTGGTTTCACAGGCAGTAATAGAGAGGAACTGGTAAATAAAAACTTAGACAGAAAATGGACAAGAGAAGTTTAACAGAGAAAAGGCTGCTAGCTAGGAACAGAGATGGGATTGCTAATTGTATCGAACAACACACGTAGCTCTGAGCTGAGTTGCGAGGAGCCGTTGTGAGGAAAAATAAGAGGAAGAGTGCAAGTCACGGGCCAGAAAAATCATCCTAGAGTATTGCAAATGCCCCAGAGGCTGTAGGTTGGGGAACACAGGATTAGTTTAGGACTTAATGGCTTCATGAAGGCCACACGTGCAGTTAAGGCATTAGACCCAAGAGATCTAGGCCCAAATTTCCCTTTTATTAATACTTACCCAAGAATTGTTTTGTATTTTTAATTATTTAAGAGTATAGTTTTTCAAACTGAATATTAATTTCAAAATAAAAAATTAAAAAGACAGGGCTGATTCTTTTCAATTAAATAGTTTTATCTTTGAGTCGGTGAAATTAAGTGACCTGTTGGAAAAAAATCAAAATATTATGTAGTATAGTTGTATTTAATATATACATTAGTGCAAATAGTCATTTTTGCCCTGATAAAACATGAATGAATCAGTATGCCAGCATGTAGCAAATGAAATCCTTCTCGTTCCTTGAAAAAATCCCTTTCAAAGTTGTTATTTCAATAAGCCATTAATTTCTGGGTTAGACTGTGTTAAAGTGCCAAAAAACACATGGAAAAGGATGATATATTTCATTCAAAACAAGTAAACTTAGCAAAAAAAAAAAAACCAACCCTACCTTTAGCCTGAAGAAATCTTTATAGCACTTGTTTTGGAATCCCTTTAGTTAAAAGATTAATGTTTTTTATCCAACATGTCACATTTTAGAATAGAGCAGGCACAACCACTGAAAACATTTCCATCTACTTCAGTGGGTTCAGAAAACTCACTGAATATAAGAAGAATCCTTCTAAGCCTTTAGTTGCACCAAAGCTTCTGGTGTGCACTTACTGCTAGCAATGAGCGCAGCGATTAAAGGGATTCTATGCTCCCCTGCAAGTGTCGTTAGCCCTGTTGTGTTGTTGGAAACCGAGGCACAAAGACTATGGGCTATGTGGGAGCAATGAGAGAGCCACAGTTTCAAGAGCAATGACCTGATGTCTCATAGCCACCATTTCCAGCACAAATAATTAAARCCTGGTTATCCGTCAGGTTCAGCCGGATTCCCCCTTGCAATGCAATCCTGGTGCCTTCTGGAGCGAGTAGCAAGGACCCCARATTTTTGGAGAAGAGTCTCAGACCACAGGTCAAGAGATAATGCATTCTTCTTAAGTGTACAAACAGGCACCAACCACTGAAATGAACAGTTTGTGAATTATGAAGTATTTATTTTTATCAGTCTTTTTGCATTACTGAAATGTAGAGAGAATTTTTTTTTCAACTGTTTCCTCAGATTACACACACACACATTTGGCACTAGCATAAAGGTAGTGCAGTGTGTTACTTGGTATGTCTCTCTTTAAAATATAAAGCATTCACCTCCTGTGGAGAAGTCTCCCACCACTCCTGGGGAGATGGCAGCTAATGAAGCCAAAAAATATCGGGGTTCATTAGGCACGCAAGCATTCTTGTAAAATCAAAGATCACCCTGGAACCCCCTCGAACATATTATAGTTACCATTAAAATCATCATCATAGTATTTGAGGTTAGTAAAACATATTGCTTAGGCTATAAAACATTCTAAACTAGTATCCCAAATGTCTTGCCTCAAGCAAGCACTTAAATTAAAGTTTCAGACAGCTGGCACTGGAATCAAAATAACAGTTTTGCACAAAGAGATTAGATAAACATGATTATTGTTTTCATAATTTATTTTGTCAACGTGCAGTATTGTGCCTTGATCCGTCCATTGTASTTGGGCATGATTTCTTTCACTTTTCAACAGGTAACTATATTTCACTGTGGATTTTTACAGAAAGCAATCCTAATTGATCTGCTGCTCTTGAATAATCTAATCCCTAATTAGTTGAGTCTGAACGTTGAGAAAGGCAGCATTGTGTGCTTTAATTAATTTCCATAATCTGGAATTTTTGTTTGCTTGCCTCATAAGATCTTTTGGTTTTCAAGGAGAGGCTAACATAACAATATCACTACTTAGCGTATGAAAAAGGGGGCAGTGTTCTGGATATTTGGTACAGCGTGATTACAATAGCTACAAACGCATAGTTCTTAATTAAGACTAAACCCATTTCCTATTTACCTTGAGTAACAATTTTACGAAGATGTTCTTCCTGCATTTATTTCAGCTCAGCTGCTCCCTGCCTCTTCGGTGCTGTGGAGATGRTATCCTCTCCCTCAAGTTTCTCTTTAGAGCAGACCTCCCAACCAAGTAGCATGTTGAAACGTATAGAAATAAAGTGCCAGAAATATACTGCAGCAATCTCTTAAGCAAACACACATTTTCAGAGGCAGATCCCAAAACATTCTAAGTTTAATACCCTCTTCCAAAGCCAAAATGCAGCTTCTTGAAAAAATCTCAAAAAGACTTCTGCGTGCTTTTTCCCAAGTGCTTAGCCAACAAAAGATCTTTCCCCAAAATGCAAACCTTCATCCAACGATGACACACACAATTAGAAAAGAAGAACCAGGGTTAAGAGAAGCTCCGGCTTTGCAGGCATAGGAATGTGTTTGGACATCGCTGGAGAGTGAAAAAGCATTCTTATGATTCATGTTGCTCTCTTGTATCGTTTTGTAGCCACTTCTTAAAGAAAGATTTTTAAATGTTAAAAAATATTCTAATTTTGGTAAATGCTTTTCTTGTAGGCCCCTTTGAACATTGTCGCTACAGATCTTTCACTCAAATGGGAAATTAAACTATGACATTGTCAGGAGCTGAGCTCTCCTGTCTCAGTTTATGCAACTGTAAATTGGAGATATCTAAATATATTTTACATATACAGCGTTCACCTGCTTCACAGGGATGTTATGGAGATTATGAAGACTTGAAAATGACTTTGAGCCATTCTGCTGAAAATATTTCATGGGCAAAATGCAGCCTTCTCACAAATATAAATTAGGAATTACCGCCATTGAATTTAGTGGGATCAGTGTAAATTTATTGCACATATGGGACTGAGAGCAAAACTCGTCTTTGTTTATGTAAACTAGTTGTATGGTTTTTGCTAGCGTGAAAAATGGTCAGTCATTCTCACATTTGTGAAAAAGATTTATCAAGCCAGCACAGACCAAACAGGTGCTGTTCAAGGTTGCCCTTTGCTTTCCACACCTGCAGTAAAATAACCTTTGCTTCTTTGATGGGAAGTCCACATGGAACTATGATCACTGGGGCACCAAAAGATATAACTAACCTTTCAGCTCTGGAAGGAAACCCATTTACCATCACCTGTGGCCTTAAACAGACCTTGACTGGGCTCAGGTCTCCAGAGGTCAATATGTTAAGACATGGCACCAATGCACACAAAATTTTGGACGCTGATCAAGGAAGGAATGAGATGTTGAAAATCTAAGAAAATTGGCTATACTGATGTTCAGCCCTTTTCTTTCCTTCCTTGGACATGTCTCTGTTGCTTTTAATTAAGCTCTCAGATTCATAGCTTGGAGATCTTTAATAACTACAGAAAGTGCTTGCGAGGCAAATTTTTCACTTCTAAGAAGGATCCTTATAATAAATTTTACCTTCTAATTTATAGGTAAACTTAACCTGATTTTACCTTTACAGTAATATATTGCATGGCCATTTGTGTGCAACCGACTGATGACATAAAAGATTTTAACTTTTAATAAATGGCGAAAATGTTGGATCACACACCTCCAACACACTGTAAGCATAGCGCCTGCTGATGAATTAATCTAATTAACAAAGGTGAAGGTTTATAATTGGGGTTAACTAGAATTTAACTGGTCATTGTTCATACCCCCACTGCATTGTCCCCTAAGTAACTCACTCTGGTAGCCCTCCATGGTCCCTCGACCCCAGCATYAAACTCAGGGATCAACCAGCTTCAAGGAAAAGTAGATACAATCATATTTCCAAGACTGTAATAACAGCAGAACTTAATGGTGTGATATTTTTATACTGTTTGGGAAAGAGACCCTATTTTTTCTTACTCATAAGCCCAGAGTATTTTTAAATAGTTCAAGTCCCTGTAGTACTTCACAGTTTGCAGTGCAGTTTAAAAAGTAATACATCTTTTCTTAGATGTACCCCAGATTCTGCCTTTTAATAGACATGATAATGAGATTCTGTGTCTTCATTTCCCAGTGTGCAGAAAGCTCAAATAAATCTTTGATTGTTCACAACCCTGGAGAAGGCTCCCAAGCCCAGGAATGTAATGATGTTTCTCTAAACAATCATTGCTAATGAAATTTAAGTGTATTTAAAATATATAGATGCGTGTGTGTATATATATTAGTACTATCAAAATTGGGTTTTATTCATTTTGCTTTGTAAATTTGAATCTGATTGCAGTAAACTTAGCTCTCAAGAGATTCATTTCTAGGAGAAGGAATGTCCTGAGTTATTTCTCTGACCTGCAAGACACACATCGAGCTTCTGCTTTTGAGTGAACTCCCTCTAATAAGGAAATCAAGGGATGTTTAAAAGAGCCATTCAGCGACTTCTTCATAAGATTAGGGACCATGTCCCCAGACCACTGCTGAAAGCGTCACACAGCTGACTGCAGTCAAATTGCTATAACAACTTCAGAAGGACAGGGTGTCCAAGTAACTCGAATGACCGTTAAAGGGCAAAACAGACAGAGCAGGCACAGGGATGTGTAATAAAGGGCTAAAAGATGGTTAGGGTTAAGATACTTCAGAACGAAAACAGTGAGGTTTTTAACTGTTTTTATTACCTGAGCAGCAGTTTAACCCTTTTAAATGGAGACTTGGTCAAAAAAGTCTTTCCATATCAGCATCCTTTTTAAGGATTATATGTAAAATATCCCACAAACGGCCCCCTCTCTCTGCGTCCATGCTACTAGCCATTACTACATGCCAGGGTGTTACACACATACTCAGACTGGTGCAGAGTCCCTTGCACCCATAGCTGATGAGGCTGCTAATGGGAATTCCTTCACAGCAAAAGCATGGAGAACCCAAAACAGTTAATCATCAGCCTTAAGACAACAGTCCTAAGACAATAATGAGAAGAGATGGCACTCAAGACCAAGCGGTGGCAGCCAGGCTTGGCTTGGTGGCTTATTAGAAAATCCAAACTTGGCAAGGTTCAGTGAACTGTTACTCAATATCAGTCAAAAGCACGAACAAAGCTGGGCTTTGCTGAACGTGATCTGGGCACCTCTAAACCTGTTTGTCAAGAGATGAAATACTCTGGTTTCCTTTGGCTACTTCAGACTTGTGGGTAACTGCATTCCAAGATAAAATCCATAGGGAACCTTTTTATAGGAAGGGAAGTTGAAGAGCCATCAACATTCACCTGTTGAGTCATCATTCTGCATAGTTTGATGCAGGTTGTTGAATACAATTATCGATGTTCAGCAAAGACACACGTAACATACTTGTCCTCAGGAAAAAATGCTAATGACTTACACCCTCTGTAGGTGTTAAATTTATTTTAAAGGGAATCCAGTCTGAATGGCATCRCTTGTTTTATTTCAGGACTCAAATTTGTCAACAAAACTTCCAGTTTATTTCCATTCCTTTTATATTCGTATGTATCCCAGTCATTTTAAGGAAACAAACGATCATGCACATTCCTAATTTTTACCAAAAACTGGCACTCTTCAGAAATGCTGCAGGAAAAGCATTTTGATTGTAACRGTCTCCGTGTCATAAAGAAGCCTGATAGGACTTTGGACATCACTGACTTCTAAAGGTTATAGCATAGAGATACTTACAGAAGATAGCAACTTGCAAAGCCATAGGGAGGATAGAAATCTCATTCCTAGGCAGGAGAAGAACTCCTTGAGCATGAAGGGTGGGAGAGGAAAAAGTGATAGGAGAGCTGCCACAGCCTTCCCTCCCCCTGAGACCTATGCAAATCCCAAGTAGTATTCACCTGGGACACTCTACCTGCTCCCGGATTCTCAGAGGATCTCTGGTGGAGATTAGTAGCCTAAAATAATTAATTAGCCTCATCTCCATTCAGATTTCACCTTTTTTTTTTTCCTCCCCTTTCCACCTTTGACCRTAATCTTTAAAAATCTTACCAACAAACATTTCCCTGATCTGAAAAGAATTCCCTCTGCCCCACAGATTTAAGCTGTATGGTAGCATCAGTATTCTCTCATAATTTTTTTTTTTTCTTTCTAAGAAAACAAAAAAACRCCAAATGTTTTTTCCTGACTGCAGGATGGAGTGCTGAGCTGTTGGTGCTTGGTTCTGATGTAAAAAATAGAGAACTAGACCCTTAGTGTTGGTAAGCTAGCATTACCCGATTGCCTGCACTACACTTCACCTATGATGAGGCTGTGTTTGGCCCACAGAGCAATCTTTTGGATAATTCTGGAATAAATCGTGTCTCCTTCTACTTAAACAGTAGCAGACATCACAGGAGAAGCTGATATCTCTTAGAACCAAGATTCAATAGGATCAAATCAAGGTAGATTTTATAACAAAACTTGATAAAGAAGAGTGGGGTTACCTATTAATCAGAAAATTGACACRATGATGCATTCCTCAACCTTGGAGGAGGTTTCTCTCRATTCTCAATTTCTTTCTTCTGCATATGGCCTGAAAGTGAATCAGAGAAAAGCAATCAGAAAAGAGAATGGGGGGGGGGGGAAAAAAAAAAAAGACAGATAAAGAATAAATACCCTCAAAGCCAGTTAATTATTGGAGTGGTGCTGGATAATCAAGAGACCTGTGGCTGACTATTGTTTACAAAGCCAAGATGGCCTGAGAGTCTTGAACTCAGATATGCCAAGACAGCAAAGTTAAGACCTGGTCCTATCTGGCAAACAGCTGCAGCCTCTTTTTAATTAACAGCATATTCCTGACTTGGTTCAGCTTGTATGGATGGAAAGGTGTTTCCCAAGGAAATCAGAGTAGGGACAGAATAGGGGAAAAAGGGGRAAAAAAAAGGAGGGGGAAAAAAAGGTGAGTTCAGGAGGGCAATGAGGCGGGGGTTAACAATGCTGCTTAAGATCAAGGGCTGAAGTGCTGAGATGCTGCCAGACTTGAAAACTTTAATTTACTGTCACTGTTAGCCCCCTTTGAGGTTTATGGTGGTATTTATACACACAGCATCAATCACATGAAACAAGGAGGGGATTTATAGTTTGTTTTAAAGACTGCAAATGCAATGTAATGCAAATAGCATGCCTCATGGGCATTTACATTTAATGGGAAAATTACAGATGCAAAAGATTGGTAGAACAAATTTTAAATTGACTTTATTACATCTAGTGCTTTTCAGAGAATAGTATTAAAAAAAACACAAGGAGATATGGTAATGGAGTTCTACACTGTGGCTTGACAGCTTAAATTCCACTTAACTGACTTTGCTTGCATCTTTCTGTTTACATTACTTCTTCCAATAAGTTTGCCTGGCAAAATCTCTGGATCATAAACTGATTAGAAGCTTTGATTCTGTTTTGTTTCCTTTTTGGGGTTGGAATATTTAATGTGTAAAGCTGATTGTATCTCGATAACTGTTTTTAACTAAGGTTCATCATCAGAATTGCTTAATCTAGACAGAGTCAGGAACAGCTCTTCGAATCTATTATCGCCTTAATATGTGACCATACATGCATCCTCCTTAATTTGTATAAGCTTCCCGTATCTCCCCTATATTTCTATAGATACAATAGAAAAAGATGGCTGCATTACTTTGCTCACTGATGGAGTGAACATTCAGAACTAATCACAGACATTTGCAGAAAGCCCATTCTTTCTCAAACCAAGTTTATTTCCCAGTATTCCCGTGTGGCTCCGAACACTTCTTCTGGAATGAGGATTGTTTGCTGCTGGGGTTGAAGGTTGTTATCAYCAGTTGTTGACTTATGGTAGATCCATCTGAAAGGTGTTGGTGGGCCTCAAACTCACCTTCAGCAGACCAGATGAAGCCCTGGTTCAAACAGGTGCAACTCTACTTGCTTCAGGGAAGCTGTGCCCAATTACATGAGGACTGATTTGTTTTTAACACCCTGTAATGATTGTTATATTCCCCTCCTATTCAGGCCTCAAATGAGCAAATAATTTAAGGTGTTTTTTAAGCCCATTCCTATTGAGCAAAGATTGAAGCACACATGTTGGTTTTCAGTCTGTTTTAAAGCCAACAGCACAGCAGCCTCTCTACGTGCAGAGACCTGCATTTATCTGGCAGAAGCCTTCCACCCTTTGTTTCTTCAGATTTCCAAATCTTTGCTGTCACACAACATACCACCCTTGAAACGTCTTTCTAGATCCGCTCGTCATACTGTATTTTAGCCATAGTATAAACAAATGATGACCTGACCTTCAAAGAACATAAAGCACCAACGTGGTCAAATACTACTAGAGCTTAGCCTATTAGGATTGTATCTTTCCAAGATTTCAAGCAGAACCTCCCTGAAATACCATTCTCTTTCTTTGTTTCTATTCATCATAGAATCGTAGAATTGTTTAGGTTGGAAAAGACCTTTAAGATCATCAAGCCCAACCGTTAATCTAGCACTGCCAAGTCCACCACTAAACCATGTCCCTAAGCACTACATCTACACATCTTTTAAATACCTCCAGGGATGGTGACTCAACCACTTCCCTGGGCAGCCTGTCCCAATGATTGACAACCCTTCTGGTGAAGAAATTTTTCCTAATATCCAATCTAAACCTCCCCTGGCACAACCTGAGGCCATTTCCTCTTGTCCTATCACTTGTTACCTGGGAGAAGAGACTGACACCCACCTCGCTACAACCTCCTTTCAGGTAGTTGTAGAGAGTGATAAGGTCTCCCCTGAGCCTCCTTTTCTTGAGGCTAAACAGCCCCAGTTCCCTCAGTCGCTACTCATAAGACTTGTGCTCTACATGATACATACACATACACCCTTAAGATACACTTTAAACTTGTTATCACCAAAAAGCCATGATTAAGAAAGGACATGATTTGCCATTCATTAATGACTCAACTAATTCTGCTGAACTCAGTGGAATAGTTATCATCATCTCCAAATACCTCTCCACAACTTTCTTCTGTGTCCCTATTTTCAGTTCCTGTAGGTCTCTCCCTTATCTAATAGGCTAATACCTGTAAGAAGACTAATAATGTGGCATCTCATTGCATTTATTAGTGAGGAACTGAGTCAGACCGTGTTTATTCTTTGTCCGGTTCTGAAAGATATATTCTCCAGGTGTTGTCACCCATAACAAATACATAATGGCAGAGAGCAGTATATATTAACATTTGAGCTAATACAAACATGCACTGTTTAAGCAATTCACCTGAGATTGACTGCCTTGCCGCTGTGACTTTTGTTTAAGGTTGTAATCCCATGTGATGACATTCTCTTGTGCAGAAGTAGTACGTTAGCACCATGCTTGGCAATGTCACGATGATGAGGAAACCATAGACTCAGGAAGCAAGAGCAGAAGGGAAACAAACTTTCACACTCAAGAACCATTAATGAAGTAAACACACTTGAACGTTGACAGGTAACTCGCAAAGCCACCTACCAGTAGTTCCAAATCGAACCAACAGTTAACAAAAAATGCAAACCTAMCTGTAAACAAAATTTAGAATCATTTTAAAGTTAGATTATCCTGTGATAGCCATGTAACTAATGCCTGAGCAGACACAACAGTTTCAAAACAGAGAGGGAAAAGGCCTCTCTTCCTCCTGTGCAGAAGATTGTGCTTCCGTTTTATATCTGTTTCTGATGACCCATAAAGAAACTAAATTTACTGCAAGGGTGCGCATCATAATGCAGAATCCTAATCCTACAACACTGCTGAATGTCGTTACATTACCTTTAGTCACTATAAGCATCACTGTTTTCAACAAAATACTCACTAATTTTAACCATAACTGGAAGAATTTGGAGAGCTGAAGCAAATATTGTGGTACTTGGGAACACACACACATATGTCCATGTAACAATGGGTAAATCCATGTGTTCATGTGTGAATAGTTATCAGAGGTGCACAAAACTAGTGTATGGTTTCTTGTCATGGAAGGCTATCTAGACAAACATGCACAAATCACGATATTTGGACCAGTTTCACAACCCACAAATGACGTTTCTACAGAATTTAATGAAATGGCAATTTAAATCCCCCCAACCCCAAACCATCTTTCAATGACAATTAACATTTCTTCTGGAGCTAAAAAATTACACTGACAAGATGTGTACCAAGACAAAAAAAAAAAAAAAAAAAAATTAAACCCCTTAAGTTTCAAGTACTTTTGTCTGTCTTGGTAAATATTTTCCACATTAGCCCAAGCTTCTGAAGGACACCAATTACATTGCAGCACTCTAAGACTGTCATGTGAATTTAAAGGCAAATACTGTCCAGCTAGCACATACCAGCTGCCAGACACTATGTAGTAGGATATTCCCTCACTTTCTGTTTTAGCTTTATGCAAGATTGTTTTCTTTTAAAATGGCAGGTTCCCTCCATTCCTTCTCCTCTGCTCACAGTGAGACGTGTCATCTGATACTAATTTGTACTTGCTTTGTGTTTTGACTTAATTTGATTAATAACTTTATCCTTTAATGGCAGTGTGACTTAACAATATGCTATTATGTTGGTGCACTGCACTTCGGCATCTAGGAGCAATTCGTCTGCATCACAGCAACGTTTTGAAACTAATTCAAAGAGGCATTATTCTGTACCTCTTTACCACAGGGTAGAGGTCTGCTCTTCTACTGGAATTGCCAGCTTAGAGCTGCAGGCCAAATCTGTGTTGAATTTATCCAAAGACTTTTCTTAGCACTCACGTTCCAGCCTGAATATCTATAGAATTGTTTTACCCCTTTTCTCACCCTCACATTATTGATTGTCTTTTGTGTCTTTTTTTTTAAGTTCCCTTACACATTCATATTTTAGATATTTTAAAGAGTTTAGTAGTACAATACTTCAGGCAATGACAAAAATGTATCAGTATTGTAAGAGTTTATCACGGAGCTTACAAACACAAAAAAGAAAAAAAAAATCCTATGAAAGAGACAAAGAAAGGAAGAGAAAGAGAGAGAGAGAAAGCAAGCAAGCAAGCAAGAAAGAATTTATCACAGCCCAAATTACAAGAATAACTGAACTTTATGGTGTCTTAAGAGATAACACATGTTTTCTGTTGTATAGGATGAAACTAGTAAATAAGGTTTAACATGCCTGTGGGGAGGCAGGGAAATCCAGTGAATTCCAAGCAACTCCAGATAAACTCAGGAGAAAGKGTAATTGCGCACAACCAAATGTGGATTATCATTATCAACACAAGAGAAGCAAATCACAGAAAAAAAGAGAAAGCCAAATTTGAATCTAGGGCTGTGGTGGGTTCTTCTTGCTTATGTCATTGAAAAGGTTCCATTCTTTGAARAGAAGGAGGATACATAGCTGGGGAAAAAAAGGGGGAGAGGTTTCTAAAAAGATTTCAGGTCTAAGGGAATGGGACTACTGGAAACATGCCAGAGAAGCCAGCATTTGGGAGAAAGAGGAGCAGTCGGACAGAAAAGGGATATATCGGAGTTGGATCTCCCTGTCGCTGAGCTGGAGTCAGTAACTGCTGTTCAGGATTCTTGCTTCTGTAAAAGAAAGATTTAAAGTAACACCCATGGTACCACAAAGCAAACCTGTCTGAGTATTGAGGCAATTAAAGGATCAAACATATTTAAAAAAAAAAAGTAGTAATTGCCCTTACAGTGGAAACAATGGCAGTAAAGTTTATACATGATGGTTTCCTTTGTATTAGACCAATGCTTGCCACATGCCAAAACATAAACCAGATTGCATAATATGTAGGTTTTTCATAATTTCCTCAGATTAGGTTTTTATTAATGCCTGTCAACAGCAAATGATAGGCATGTGTTGCATTAACAGCTGCTATAAGCCATGCCAGTACTGACTTCTCTGCAAATCTAAAGCCTGGAGGAAGCTTAAAAGCCCATTGACTGAGGAGGAATCAACCCCATTTGCATTAAATTTCTGAGGGTTTTATCTTCTCTTTTTTTTTAACCAACTATTAGTTGCTTTTACATTTTCACTAATAATAGTCAGTAATTACAGGGTTATTAACAATCATCTGGAATAAACGGATCTGATTATGTTCTCCAAGGTGTTCTAGCCATCTTTGGTTATTTTTAAACTTCCTGACTTAGATCATCTTGAGAAATTATTTTCTTTTTTATTTCTCTGTCTGAATAGTAGAAAAGAACTCCCTATCTCCAGGCCTCCACCCTCTACCCCTCCCGTTCGTGATAATCTGTAAAATATGCTCATAGTAAAGCAAAGTAAAAGGAAGAAAATAGATTCCATATCAGTAACTGGTATGAGCTAGACCTGAGAGATATGTGTTGTCCAGTTTTGGAGTCCACATGAACAGATAGTTTATAGATCCGAAAAGGACTCAAAGCTTTTAATGTTTCAATTTCTTGAGCATCAGGAAAAAAACATGATTTACAGACCCTTAAAGGAAGAACAAGACTAAAATTTTTAAATGGGAAATTACTTGTAAACCACTAGTGTCTAACTGGTAAAATAAAAGAGTTCAGAACTGCTTTTTCTAATAGGTAACATTCCCAGCATAAAATAAAAATGCTGTAAAAGTTTGCAAAATTTTCATATTAAAAATGGACACACTATGTTCTTCAGTGTTTTTTTCACATCATCAGATAACCACTTAAGTCTCTAAAATTTAAACATCTATTAGACCAAAACAAATGAATCTAAAAAAAAATACTAGTAGGAATATCTGGGGTTAGAAGAACATCCCAAACATTGATAACATAGTATTCAGGGAATTTATTAGTTAGGTCTACAGCTGTTGGCCTGCTATTCAGCTGAGCTGTATATTTCTCATATACATTTCATGGCAGGAGCATTTCATTTTGATGAGTGGAAAGTCCATGAGAGTTTGGCCCAGACTGCACAAATGTAAAACAGAACTCCTCTGTGTTGGGCTGCATATTTCTGGATTCCGCTTAATTAATGTTGCTGACACAAATCCAAGTTTTCGGTGAATGTCCGTCAACCTCAGAGGAATTTCATCCAAGGGCAAGAACAGAATTAAGGCAAACAGATATGGGTCAGCTTTAGGAAAGACCCATTATTTGTGCATGTGCCACTCTTCATCAGACAGAATATATTTAATAAAAGAAGGATTTTATTTTTTTTTCCATTCTGGTCAAACTGAAATCAAAGTCAATATTCTGATTGGCTTCAGTATGGGTAGGAGTTCAGTTTCTGTGATTTTAAGTTTTTAGGGTTATTTTCTTTTAATACTTTCTCTGCCTCCTTGACTCCCTTTTTAACTCGCAGATGTTCTCCGTGTTACTGTGACTGTGGAGCTGGCTGGGCATTGCTCCCCCAGCCCTGCCCATCGCAGCCATGAGATGCTCAGTACTCACTCAAGCACAGCTCCTGTGGGCAAAGGTGGCAGAGCTGGGCCATGTATGCTTAAAAGATGGGTTAAGATGCCAAGCAAATTGTGCCTAACCTTTGGTATCCAGCTTCCCCGTCCCCTCTATACACAGAGCACTCCATTACAGGAAGACAGCCCCTGTATATATTTATATTCATATATAGACTCAGATAGATGGCACCACCGCCATCAACAAAAAAAAAAACAGTGTGCAGAAATGCCATCTCTGTTGTTTGTTCAAGGCAAAATTCTTGAACCTACAACAGGAGATAATTGATGGGACAGGAAATTTCCAAAAAGGCCACTTTTGCCGGTTTYACTTTATGCACAACGTCAGCCATTTTATTGTCATTGAAAAATTAATCCAGCCACCTAAGCAAGTCAATGTTTTGCCTCGTGTGCAATCAAAGCCTACACATTTTTTATTGTACTCAATGACCCACGCGGGGGGAGAGGACTTTCCAAAAGAAAAACTGACAGCTCACTCGGGAGAAGACTGAGTAAATAGATAGGACGTGCATGTTGCCTGAAGGTCAGCAAACTCTGGCTCCTGAATTAACGGCAGATGCAAATTCCAGCCTCAAAGCTCAGCTCTGACAGCTCCCCTCTGACTCCCACCCAAATTAATATGGCCAAGCTGATTCACCTTCTGATATTCATCCCTTCAGCTCTCCTGAAGCAAAGAGCACATCTCTTAATCCAAGTACAGACCCACCCCCTGAGAGACGTGCCCAGGTGATGTGCTGGGCATGCTTTTTACCCCAAAATGGGAACCATCCACAGGGTTGGCACTGCAGGTATCCGATTCTGCTTTTGGGATATTAGGATTCTGGTACAAGATATTAGGACCTTTGTGTTTGCAGGTGGTGCATCAGTGGTCATTACTATGAGTGGAAGGCTGTTGGGCCATTATTAAGAAATAATGACCTGCATTTCAAACAAACCCACCTAATCAGTGGCTAAGATTTTGCACCAGCTGTTTAATAATAGTTTGTCTAATAAAATATTCATATTATCATATATTTTCCATCTTAGAGGATGATCAGAATGTCATTTTAATATTTTCCCCCTACTAAAATAAAATTTTAATTAAGGCTAAAGATATATTGCCTACGGAAAGCTAAACTGTTTAAAATTATTAACTGCTTGAACACTTGTTGCTATACTACAAGCTGCCATAAAAGAAAAGAAATTAAGTACATGGGGGATTAACGCAATTTTGAAAGCTGCGTTCCCCTCCCTCCTCCTTTTAGATACGCCTAACTGAGCCATAACTATTTTTCTCCACTCAGCCAGACTCCAGCTTTGTGGCTTTTTTAATAACCTGGCTTTTCAAGCTTGTGCCCCCGAGAGCCTTTTCATTTCTGCCGCACTACCTACAAGCAAATTTCTTCCAGTTGCTCAACAGCCTAATGCCTCCCTTTCTTCGTTGTTGAAGCATTTCATTGCAGTTTCATTGACGGGGAGGTGTTCTGTTACAGTGGAATCAATAGCTCAGGGCTTCCCAGCACACCGATTAGCTTGTCAGTCAGAGCCTGGGGGAGGTAGTGTAAATCCCGGAATACCAGGGGCCACCAGTTTGAAAAGTAAGGAATGCAAGGAGCCCGCATGGGTTTTTCTACCACCTGTTGCTCTGCAACATGTGCAAAGTGTATTAACTTCTTTGCTGCTACATGCCTTAAAGGTCAACTGTGATAGAAGCTTTAAGCTTTTGGAATATTTTAATTCATTACAGGAATCAACTTTTACTGATTTGCGACAAAGAGCGCCTTACAAGAGGCATGTTTTTTCGGTGGTTGGGCTTTTTGTTGGGGTTTTTCGGTAGGTTTGCGTTTGGCAACATGTTGGTTCCTCTTTCAGCTTTTTCTTTTTTTAAAATCAGTACCTCATCTGCTTTTTTATTATGTAGGAATAGAAACCAGTTTCTATAGCAAATGTGGTTCCTTCTTCTGCCCTCCCTTCCACCACAGAAATAGTATCAGTTTAGATGATCCAGACTGTCACGAGGGGGATATTTCTTCTTTCACCAGTTCAGATTTGAGGAGGATGRAATTATGAAATATGAAGTTGGAAAACTTCTGCTATACATATGCTCCTGGTGCACAACGCCTGAGCGGCGGCGGCTGCGCTCCCACCGCGCTGCCGTCTCGGGGGAGAGCAGAGCGGCTCCAGCTCCTTCCAGCCCTTTTAGGGACTTCTGGTATTGACTGGGAAAAATTAGAGAAGCTCAAAATTGCTCTTCACTGCACGTGCAATGGGCCATCAAACCTCCCGAAGTTAACTCCCCTTCAGCTACCTCCCTCGGATGGCTCTGTTGGATAAAACCGTGTCCTAACAGCTAGCCAAGGCAATACAGAGGTATATTGTCAGCACTCGTGGTCTGAAGTGGTGAGTGAGCAATACATCTCTGGATCAGCCTCTAGGTCATTAAACACTGTCTGTAAGAAGTGCTCAAATTCTAAGAAAATACATGTAACCGAAACTCCTCCAAAGACAGCCATTAAAAACAGAGGCACAGGCCCTTTGAGCCAACCCAAGGAAACCTTATTACAGACATTTATTATCCAAAAACCACGTCACACATGACCACAAAAGGAAATTCTATGCTTAGAGCATAAAAGCTTGTGCTTTGGAAAGGTTTTGCTGTCACCACATTTGGGTTTGCTCACAAAACCTCTACAAACTCACCACAAACCACAAAGTAAACCTGCACGGTGCAAATTGTGCTTATTAACATAATTCCACAAAATTAACTCAATAGAGCWTTTTTTTATAATTTTTTTTTAAAAAGAATGGCACTGGGATTTTCTAACTAATAGCATAAACAACAGCTGGAAGCTTTGAGCTGTCCAAGTGGATTCCAGAGTTTGCATTGAAAATATTAATCTTTTCAATTGAGAATAATCTTAGACTTATGTCTTTCCAAAGGCGAGGAATAAAAAAAGTTTACATTAATTTAAAGACCCTTAGTGAAATGCCCTCTGCTTTAGAGTGAAGAAGGGATCCAAGTCGATCTTCTAACTTTTTTCCTTTCACCAGCAAGTGTAAGCCTGCTTTAATTTTAAAATATAAATACTCATCTTGTTCTTTTAAGGATATTGCTCCAGATACTGAGTTGCTTAAGCAACATACCAGAAGGATGCAACCAAACTTTGTGATACTGTAGACCACATATCTCTTATATCACCTGGTAATTAATAATCCTGAGAACGTCCATAAAAAATCTCTTTTTTTTTTCCCCTCTTCCCCTCCACCCACTAGTAGTAGTGCTGTTAATTCAGCAAAATTAGTAGTCTTGTGTTGTCAGAACAAATCACTCCCACTCAGTTATGAATGTGGTTACTCAGCAAGACTGCATGTTCAGAATTTAGGGGATGTTTTTTCTCTCTGTTTCCATCTTTCACTTCTTTTCCTCCCCCTTTATGCATTGTAGTTGTGAACATCTGATATGGGTAAAATTGCACTGGGTGATTATTTGAATTCAGCTTTTGACTGCAGAAAAATACTCTGTGTCTTGACACTTCTTTCACCAAAAAGCCTGCCTCGTGTTGAATCAAAGCACTTGCAATAAAAGCATGCTATCATATATCATTTCCCCCATTTTAACCAGTAAATGTAATTAATTATTTCTTTACCTTGCACCTTATAGACAGTTACCTCAGGCATCTGAAAACAGGTCTGCTACTTGTAACCACTTGAAGCTTCTGTCATCGGCAGGGGATTACCCTGTATTACTTATTACACACACACACGTGCGTGTGCACACACACACACATTATACTCCAAAAAGGAACGCGAGACCGCCCAGCCACGAGCTATCAACGCCAGGCTGGGCCTGGGAAGCAGCAAACCCACAGGCAATGCAGGACCCATCCGGCACAGCACGGCCTGAAGTTTGCACTGACCAACAGATTTGCCCTGCAGAGATCATGTTTCAGGGCAATTAAAGGTCTCTTGTTAGCTATAGGCTGGAAAAGATGTAACTATAYGTAGTGAGTATGTATATGTATACATTCACTTTTGTACTGTTAATGCCCCAGGTTTAGTAAAAGTGAATAGACCAGTAAACGCTTTCACAGACTGTTTGGGAAAACATATCCAAACTAGGGAAAATAAAAAGAGAAAGAGGTCATTCATAGGTAAAGTGGTATTGCCTTTCAGATATATTATTTTTTCAAATTATCACTATTTATAAAACTCATGAATGAATTCATGAACAAAAGTTATAAAATATTCATGAGCTTTCTATAGACATAGAATTTTTGGCTAAACATGAAAATACACGTGCAGAATATACACACACAAACAAAAACGCGCATACGAAGAGATATAAATGTCAATCGCATCCAGCTGAGAAACCTACTAGTTGGACCCAAAGACATGTATATTCTTTTATGGTAAATTGGGATAGACTCTAAGGGCATGATGTCCAAATGATTATGTGCATGGGCATCCAAACACATTTTTAACACAAAACACTTCTGTACATCGAATTGTTCGCTATCAGGGTAATATCCTATCTCATGCCCATTCTCTCTGTCCCTTCACCTATAGTTTTCTCTAGCACTGTGCATACAACGTGCGCACTGAAAAACTTGTCTCCATTAATCGGTGCTGCATAAGCTAGGTTGTACATTTCATATCCAAATCAACACCTACAGCCATCATGACTTCATGTGTTTGGATTCTGTCCTAACTGGCAGTAAAAGCTGTCATTAGGAGCAGGAAACAGTATGAAAGACCTTTCACGGCCTCTTTCAGCATGCAATGTCATCTGTTACCATGGGTTGTATAGTACTGATGGCTATAAATGCCACTATGAATGATGCAATCTCATATGTGATGATGAACTTGAAAAAACCTTTGTTGAATTTGTGCTTAAGGTGCTCATATTCCGGTTATTCATGAGCATCCAAAATGTTGATCACCAGCCGGGTGTTTCAGCAACCCCAGTGGCAATGCTACAAAACTCACACGCAGCCCTTCCTGTAAAAGATGGCACAAATAAACTCACTTTATAGATTCCATGAGAGCTATTTGTCAGGCATGTCAGCTGCGGCTCATTTCCCTAAATTTCGTAACCTTTCCTGGTGGAAAGGTTTAGAAATAAAATTTGCAGTTTCCCTTTCCTTTTCTTTTTTTTATAATGATTGCATTTCTCTGTGCAGTCCTCCTGCAATCATTATCTTCGGATGTATCTATAAATACATTTTGGATACCCAATTGCTCCTATATGTAAACTAGCTTATCTGTCAGGAGCAAAGCAATTTATTTCCCAAATTGTAGGTGTGAGGCAAAGAATTGGGTGAACCCCAAAGTGAGGGATGTGGACGGCTAGCCAGTGCTCTGCACGGTTCAAAGGGACATTGTGGACAAGTCCCCCGTCGCTGACTGCCAATGGCTCTCCATCACGAGCAGCTGCAACCTTTCCTACCGCAGCCATGGGCCGCTCTTAGGAAGCAGCTGCCAATCATGCTGTATTGTGTGGTGATTTTGTGCTGTGACAAAACATCCCCACCATAGGCTATGATGAACTCATCATATGTATTCTTTCCTGTAAATTAATGGAACTTGAACCTCCGACTCCAAAGGCAAAGAGGTCAGGTTTTAACCCACGAGAAACTGAACTTCAACAGTGTTGAATTTGCTTTGTTCAGAATCAGATWTTGCGACTCTGAGTGGTTTGTTGTCTTGTTGGTCCTCTTCAGGGCTGGTCTACCAGCCTGGATGACCACTGTTGAGGTCTTCCATGACGAAGCAAAGTCATCTGGTGGTTGCAATCTTCGTTACACCTCTGGGGCTTCTTTCTGGAGGAGGGAGTTGTAAATTTAGTTGCCCGTTCTGAAAGATTTTGAAGGAAAAAGTACCAAAACAGTAATTAAGAAGACTGGAAATGAGTCAGAAATGTAGACATGGTTAACAAAGCTTAACTCTGCTCCAGAGGACACAAAGAGCGTTTAGCTAACAGAAACACTAAAGAAAGTAAGAGCTCAGGCACTTTGCGCTACCTGACATGCAATATCATGAAGTTAAGGAGGATTGCTATAGTCCATAAGGCCCACTGTCAAACCAGACTTTCAGCACTGACTTTGGAGCTCCCTGGTCCTATTAACTGTTAGCCAGAAGAAAATCCTTTATGAGAGAGGATAATATTGTGATAAATATAGAACTTTATAATCCCATTTTACTTTGTGCAAATCATATGGGATATAAGTAGATAAGAAACTGTACTAAAGTAATTTCTAAATATCCTTTATTTTTTCTAACAAGAGTCACTGACAGTGTGTAACAATTTATTAACATCAACTATATATAAAATCGTAATACACAGATAATTTGGAATAGTAGAGTAACTGTTGAATATGTGGGAATTTGTAAGAAAGAAAATTGGGACATATGGAAAAGAAAACCTAGAAAAGGAATAAGGTGGAAAAATGAAATGTAAAGTGATAAGCTGTTTGAGACAGATGTACCATATTAATCGATGTTGAAGTAAGCATTAATCAATGAAGAGGTGAGGGGACTACTGAGATGCAAGTAGCCATTCCCGTGACCCACCAGCCCAGGGCACTCAGCTAGCCCTGAGGAGGCTTTGCAAGCTAAGGGATCATATCGCACTCGTGGCACCCAGGACCTTCACCCGTGCTGGTGACTTGGAATAGCTGGCTGAGATTTGGTCCCTCTGAAGTAAAACGTAAAAGTCTCAAGTCTGCACACAACCTAGGCAAGCACATCTTCACCTGTTCCTATGCGCTAAATGTAACAGCACAGTAGTTTTTAGAGTCTTTATACTGTTTAAGCTACATCTTGGTCCTAAGTGCCTAACCTTAGAAATATCCCGGTCTTTTCACTTCTTAACCAAATAAGCAAAGATGTTCAGCTTCTTTCTTCCTCCTTCTCCGTGTACGAAGAGATCATGAAAAAGGCAGGTCCACGGGAATTTTTTAAACGGCACTGAATATGCTTGCCCAGAAAGACAAGAGTTTCACTGTCAAAACCTGGGGCTATACAGAGAAAAATAATAAAAAGATTAGGGGAGAGGAGTTTTTCAGGTCTAGAACCAGAGCCTTGTAACAAGGATAGCCCCTTTTGTTCTCATCTCTTTTAACTTTCTTTTCCTTCGTAACAGTTGCCCGGTGGTTATGAAGAGCTTCGGTCCTGCATTTCAACTAAGGGGCCCTTTTTTATTCTCCTAGGAGAGGGCTGTCTCAAGAGCACCATGCTGAAGTGCTAAGTTATCATCAGGCTGGGGCTTTCGTGCAACTGTTTGTGTGTGTGTGAAACAAGCTCTCAACATGTTAGTAAGAAGCCTTTAACCCAGATTACGCCACCTCTCTTTCTATAGTGTTCTTTTAGGGCAGAGTGTGAAAGGTCACCCTCTCAGGCTGGATAGCAGTACTCAACCAATTACAGTGCACCAGTGTTTCCACAAAAGAGAGTTTTGAGCCCACAGCTACAAAAGATTTTACGTGTCTGATTTTCAAAAACACAATTACAAAAGGAGGAGGCTCGCTTATGTCTATTTTTGGGCCCTGAATGACTTTTTTGTTTAAAAAAAAAAAAAAAAATCAATTCTGCTTCTCCAAAGAGGTCTGAAAAATGTGGCTAGCCCAGCACCTATGCTATTTAAAGAGCAAAACCTCTAATCCCTCAGGTTCAAGTAGGTGTGATTCAGGAGTCCTGTAGCTGCCAGAATAATAGGATGGGTTATCTGAGTATATGAGTAGGCTGGCTTTATGAAAACAATATTTACAGCAAGTGTKATAATGACTTTGAATTACACCTTGCATTGGCCTTGCATTCCTGACACATTGAAAACTGTCTATTTCTTTTGCACGGATACATTTTCAGACCTAATTCACCAACTAAAGTTTCATCATTACCCTAAATGTAAGTTCTTCAGAAGTATGCGTGAGAATGAGCCAGCAGCCCATGCCCTTCTGCAGCAGAGTTAAGCTGAGGTCAATGCAGTGACATCCGTGTTGCTCATTGTGTATATCAATAGGGAGCTCACTGTAAATGTGGTTAGAGTAATCCTTCCCTGAGCRTTAGCCATCTTATAAGTCCTAAGGCAGATAGTTCTCCATTTAATCTGGAGACCCAGTGCCTTCCTCTACTCTGTGTAGCTAAAGGTCTCTCATCAGTTAGGGAAAAATCTCAAATGCTTTTAAATTCTGTGGCTGAGTACTCAAAAGACAGAGGATTTAGGCCATCAGCTCTTCCTAGTTAGTTCTCGGGGAACACTCCATGCTTTCAGCCTAATAGTTAAATAACATTACAATGAATATTTCAAAGCTATCTAGGAGTGTTGAGTACCTGCTGCAGTCAAATCAAATAAGCAACCTGGAAAATCTCAACCTGGAAGTTTCATTATTTCTAGTATGTCCATCACAGCGGCACCTCAGTGCCTGCGTTTAGAATCTTTTTTATTTCTCCCTAAGAAAGAAGTGTATTTTCTATGTTCTTTCTTCTGGACCCCTGGAAAACCCATTAAAAGCACAGAAATTGAGTGTCTTTTGTAGAGGAAGGTAACAACTAGAGGAATTGAATAAAGCATGATATTAGAATCGGCAGTAAAATATTCCTGGGATCACAAGCTGTAGATGAACTGCTACAATAGCATTTATTTGAAAAAATTAGGACAGGAGAAGAAAGTTTTATTGTAGGTCATGTAGAAGATCTACAAAGTCAGAGGAGAAAACCAAAGACTGGTGCTATTTATGTCAGGGCAGAAAACAAAGTCTATGGGATTCCTGAGAAGCTCCATGGAGATAAGAGCCGCCTATGCTACGAACTCCTTTGGTGATTCTGGGAAAACTGGTTAAAATTCCTGTACCTCGTTGTATGTATCTGCAAAATGATTACTGATGTAATTCTCAAATGTGTTGTGAGATTTACTTGCCAAGTTTTGGGGATTCTTGAAAGAGAAGAGCCAAGTGAAGTTTCACACCATCTCACAGAAGATATATGCAAGATTTTATATGAGCCTATCTACATGCTCCTATATGGATTCCCCAAAAGATAAAATAAAACAGTACTTGYTACACATTTCCAGCAATTGTCCCATGTCTTTTTCTCCTCTTCCTCCATTCAATGAACTGTTAAAAGGCCAAGAAGAACTGTTGTGCAGATGATATGAAACTAAAGAACTTGTGGTAGGTGTTACACATTTTGGTACCATCTGTGCTATCTAATCCCAGCCAAAACAATCTCCTGTTCTTATGTAACTCTGAATTTCACTGGAAAAGGGGGGGAGTAGTGTGACTGGCTCAACCTTCCTGTGTAGGAGTATTATTATCAGTGTTTGCAAATTTTTTCCCTCTTTATAACTGCCATAACTCTTCTTTAAAACCCCTCATCTGGCTGCTGGCCTACTACAGAGACTGAGCTATCTACAGAAAAATGGCTCATGTTGGTTGGTTCACTTCTCTGTGTTGGAGGGAATCTTCACCCAAGAAAAAATCGTCAACCCTCACAAAAAGTTCTTTTTTCATTTCCTTACTTTCTGACGTTGCCTTGCAGTGTTCTTCACCCTCTTTTGGGTCAGGAACACAGACAACATCCTGATGACACATTTTGTAGCTCAACTCAAGACAAGTATTTCCTGGAAATCATTCTGTATTGAAACCACTTGTGGTAGATGTTTCCAGACATTGATGCCATTGCAGCTTCTCATAAGACCTGAAATTAGTTTGGGGTTTGTTTGATTCTTTATTTTGTTTTTAGATACAATCCATGCTCTGATCTGCTCTCAGGGAGCTTGCTCTTCCCTAAAAGTTTATGGGAAAACCTGTTTGTGCAAGGGCTTCGCACATGTACACACATTAGTCATCTTATATGTGACATACATACGATGTTGTCATCGCTGTCAAACGTAATAAAAGTAAGGCTAAAACACTTAGCTGCATATTGATCTGCTTCTGTATCTCCTGTAGTATACTTAGTGTAATAAGGTCTTTCTACAGAGCTCTAATGTGGGGAACAGCATGCTTCCTGGAACTGTTTGCTTTGGAAACAATAGAGGAAGCATCTGATCTCAAACTTGCCCATTGTTCTGCTATTCTACTGTTGCCATATAATCCTTGGGAACCTGTGACCTTCATAAGAAACACAAAGGAGAATCTGATTAGGCTAGCCATTACTCTTCACAAGGCCGGTTTGTCTTGGAGATATTTTTCTATGGGAGAAATATTTGAAAGGGCCATGCTAATAGGGGGCAGAGAAAGGAGTGATAGAATTAAGAAATTAAAAATCCACTCAGTCATGAAGCCCATCTCCTGCCCAGTGCAAAATGATGCCCTGTGCCTCATTTTGTAGTGCTGTGGCAACTCCTAGCAATGGAGGTTTCCACAGCATTCCTTCATAGATAGCCAGGGAATAAGCCTCTTTTTCCCAAAAGTCTACTTTTTTTGTTGACGATATGTATTTTCATTTTAGTCCAACACACCTGTTTATACTGACAGCCTGTGCAAAATATTCTGTGTGATTTCATTCATCTACTGATTAAAAAAATTTACTGAGAGATGGAAACTCTTGCTAATTACATAAACTTGATTACTGTAATTGTTGTCAAGACAAAGTTTGCCTTATAATGAAACAATAGATGTAGCACTGTGGTCTTTCATTGTACTTCTGAGCAACACTTTTTTGTATTTTATTGCCCTTGGAAGATGGCATCTGCAAACTGACTTTTTTCACAAATAATCAGCATGTTTGAGACAGAGATAAATACACAGCAACAGTACCAAAAGGCTAACCTCCATGTCTGTTTACTAATTCCTTACCTTCAACCTACCCTCTTCCCTATAGGTTTTTTTTTTTTTGTCTCTGCGCTTCCCACATTACCTGGATCAGATAAATGCGTGCTCTGTTTAATCTTATTAAAGCAAAATCCACTCAACTATCTTATAGTTAAGTACAAAATCTTAGCTCCAGAACATTGGTTTTGCCCAGGGATATGGAAGAGATAGAAGTGCTTATTCAAGGATAGATTGGTCTCATTGAGACATGTGGTCAACCTGCTAATAAGTTTGTACAATGTGAGATTGTACAGTCCAACTTCAAGGGAAAAGTTGCTGCTTTTTTTGCTTTTTTTTTTTAAGGTAACCACGCAGTTTGCAGGAACAGAGGTATTTATTGCCTTACCTTTGATTTTTTTTCTCTCTTTGGTGAGTCACAGGAAATATCTGGTTTTTCACCACATCCATCTTTTCAAAAAAGAGGTGGAAAAGATAGACATATACTGTTAATGAAGGATTTAAAAAATTATCTCTCCTTTGGTTCATTCATCAGTAATCCTGTGTATAATAAAAGCGGATCAGGTACCTTTAACAAAATGGTATTTCTAAATTACCCCTGGGTAATTCAGAATGGTAGGTATTTTAATCTCTACAATCCCTAGTATGTATCTATTTTTATTTTCACTGGCTTTTGGCACCCAGCTGGCAAAAATCCAGTCCCCACGGCAAGAGAACTATCAGAAACAATAGGAACTTCAGAGAGGAACACAGACAGTGAAAGAATGATCAAATTAACAATTTTTTTTTGTTTGGTTTCTGCTGGCATCTAGCTGGCACGGACACACACATACAGATACACTCACACATCAAGCAATACAAGGCAAGAAAAAGCAAGGGAAGAGGAAGAGGGAGTGAAACTGGAACACAATACATGTGGAGAAATCCCAGCAGACCTACTACATTTTATTCAAGTTTTCTTGTTTTCCCAAGCCTCTCTAACTGGCATTATTCCACTGCAGAGAAGCACAGAAGATAAGAAAAGCTGAATGAGAGCAGCACTGCCCTGATTCCAACATGCTCTCTGTGTGTTTAAAAGTCACTTTGCCATCCTTTTGCCAAGAAGCACTGTGTGTACATGTCTGCATGAGTGAGAGAGTTTATACGTTTCCAACATCAGGGACATCGGTGACTGTATTTATTAGCTTGTTTACAAATGTCAACAAATCTTTCAAAATTTTATATTGTGTTCATAAAGCTTGCCAAGTCAAGTCCCTGAAACTTCACAAACAACGTTTTAATGGTGTAGATAATACAGTTATTTAACTAGTAGAGGATATCAAACTGGTAGGATTTGCAGACAGATTGGAGAGTAACATTAAATACAAAATTATCTTGGTTAATTGGAGGAATGGTCTTAAATAAACCAAGATGTGGTTCAAGAGGGGCTAATGTAAAGCGCCACATCCTGTAGGAAAGTAGCATTTCTGTGGAAGATCTAGGAGATATAGTTAGTGACAGATTAAACTTGAATCAACAATGTTAGGATATTGGAGCGGAAAAAAAGGAAAATGTCTTGCTGGAATGATGTGCAATCTGTAGAACACCTGATGCTTCCCAGCATCAGGTACCAGCTGGAGAACTGGGGTCTACCTTTGGTACTGTAATCCAAGAAAGGTTTGCAGCAAGTAGAAAGGGTCCCCTGAACAACAACAGCAGAGATGGGAGGTCCAGGAAACATGACCAGCATGGAAATATTGAGGACTTAAATTTGCTCAGTCTCAGTAAGAGAAGGAAAGAAATGGTAGCAGCCTTCAAAAATATAAAACTAGATATAAGGGTGAAAGGAATAAAATATTTTACATGTCCACTTTGACTAACAAGATTTGGGGTAGATATCAAGAAACATTTAAGGACATTAAATACAACTGACTGCTAGAAAAGACCACTTAGGGACCTGTGGCACTAGAGGCTGTTAAGAAAGAGAAGCACAGGTAAGCTTTGTCCAGACCATTGCTTATCCTGTCCGAGCACAGAAAAGGACTAGATAATCTCCTGAGGTCCCTTCCTGGCTCACTCCTGATGGTTCCATGACAAAATTTAGGAAATGTCAAAATTACGGGTGTCCATTCCTCATTGTCCTCCACACAGCATGAGCTCCAGCTGGGAAGAATTAAGCAGCAAGAAAATTATCTCTGCTCTCAGTTCTGGCATCACAGCAGCTCTCAGAAAAGAGGAGGAGGAAGTTTCAGCAGAAGTCCAGCTCAGTCCCTCCTATCCCAGACACAAAAAGGCTCACGCTCTTCTCGGTCATAGCACATATGCAATCTGGTTATACATACAAAAGCTGGCACATATTCAGTGCATGCACTATCTGGAAACTTGGCTACCAAACTCCAGCAAGTTTCTGCTGACCATGCGTGAACTGGCTTTTTTTTTTTCTCAGATTCTTAGGAACRGGATGAAAAGTGGGGCAAATTTTCCATAGGGCAGCAAATTGCACAAAGAGAGCCACCCTGCCAAGTTTCGTTCCCACCCTCCAGAGATGGAAACACTAAATCTTTTCCATTAAACTGGTCTATAATGCATGAGCAGAACAACAAGTTTTTCTGTTTTTTTTAATTTGACTCTAAAGAATTTTTAAGAGGAAAAAAGTGCTAATTGCCATGCCAGMAATGCAAAATTTCAACCCAAAGATTTGAAGTTTAGGTAAGAGAGAACTGAAAACTGAAAAAAAGAGCCTGCTGAAGGTTAGGGCCACACAATAATTAGAAGGAATAATGTGGCATAAGACTGAAAAGAATTTCCAAGGTCGGTTAACCCAGCTCTCCACTATGCAACTACATTGTGTAATCCCAYTTATAAATGCACTGAACTCCAGGTTAAAACTAGTTTCATTATTTGCCTTAACTGTACCTATTACAAGGCTATTCAAGAGTGTCAGTCCTCCACTGACCAGAAATCTTCTAATTTCTAACTTAGATTTATTCACTGTCAGTTTATCCCATTTGTTTTTGTGCCAGCACTGTTTACTAATTTAAATAATGCTTTTTTCCCACTTCTCTACTTCTTTGATGTATTTATAAGGAGAATCATACCCCATATTCAGCAATACTTCTTGTCCTGCTTACGATACGTAACTCATACGGTGTTTGATCTCTGCTTTGCACCCGAAGGAACCAAAGATGCCTAAATTCATGTGTGTATCAGTTCAGGTGCACCCACTGCAGACTGAATATAAAGTGGCAAACCTACAGAAAAAACCCTTTTATATAGGCAAGTTATTTCAAAACTGACCCGCGCAGACCATTTTTCTGAAGTTTCAAGTATTGACCATTGCACCTGGCTGAGTTTAGTGTGATCTTACCATTTTTCTGTTGTTACAACAGTGCTGACACTTTGTGATGACAGAACTGCTTTTAGTTCTGGCTGTTAAAGAAACAAGAGGTGAGTCCTTTAGCAAACAGCTTCTGGAAGCAGGAAAAGGACATCAGGAGCTTATCATAAACCTCATTAAAAACAATTCTGCTCTGTAAGACTATGAAGAGAGAATTCTGGGTGAGAGAAAACAGACAGGAGGGAGCAAACGGGTATGAGGTATCGCTCAGARCTCCCAGCTCTATCACTGTGTGGTCCAGTCAGGATAGATGCTACCGCACTCCGTTACAGATAACAGGGGCTCTTTATAGGGCAGATGAGAACAATCCTTGAAACACAAAGAGGAAAGAGTTCAAAGAGACTGCATTTCTTGGAGTACCGAATCCAAACTCCAGCTAAGAGCAAAAGAAGAGTCTGGGGAATCTGGGGACTTTGCAATGGTAGTTTAATTAGACTAGCCTTATCTGTACAACAAATGTGGCAGCTCTCTAAAAAACTCTGCTTTTTTGCTCCTCACTTAAAACTCTATCACTTTTCCCAGCACTGGAGTAGCCTTTTGCCTAGTAACAGGCACACTGCCTACGAGCTGGACAAGATCTATGCACTAAAACTTGAAGAATTCACCTCTAACTCTGCAGCATTTTTTATGTAAAAACAGATATTCTGCAAGTTAGCCACCGAATAAGGGGATTCTTTCCAAAAATTCTTAGGAAAAGCTGTATTTAGCACATGTATTTATAGCATAGTGTTTTACATATTTTGTACCTATCTGTCTGGACTTTCTTTTAAAAAATGTTTTTGTTGTTATTAGTCTAAATAAAGTCTCTCAGATGACTTCCCATCATTTCTATTTCATTATCCAGCTGAGTGCTCTTATCTGGATATTTCAATGTTTGTTTAAAATTATTAAGATTTCTCTGTAAAGTTTCCAGAGAAAAAATAGAAAACTCTCAACTCCATTTTCTTATAGCACAAGAACAAGGGGAGAATCAGTAAGACTGAAAGCAGCAGATGTAGAATTAATAGAAATAAATACATTTTATTCAAAAAGTTTGGTAATTTTACTGTCAAAGGATATCGCTGAGGTCCAACACTTAAAAAATAATCACATAGAAGTGGGCACCCTCCAGGGATTCATGAGAAGAATGAATATGTACTGATCTACCCACAACTAGGAAGAGATGTCACCCTTAGAAGAAAAAGCCACGTATCTCCATTTAAACTGGACAGCTGAAAGGTAGATGCCGACACTAAGTCAGACTAGGAGAAATGAGCTACTTTAATGAAAATGATATAAAAGTCCTGCCAGGAAACCTGTATTGATGTACCCGGGAATTGCTTTTAACCAGAGACTCGGTGCTACCAAGCAGGGACCCAGCCAGCCCTCTTGGGTCCTTCCAAGTTCGCTGTTCCTCCTTGCTGAGACCCACTGCAGGTTAGATCTGTAGCACCAGTGGGGGTTTTGGCCTCGAGTGTACTTTGCAGCCCTGTGCAATTTATAAGCTCTGTGTGTCACTGGGCCCCATGGGTCTCTGTTCTCCTGCAGAGTTTACAAACTCCAACACACATTTCATTCACAGGACTTGTAGGCTTTATATAGTCCATATATTGAGGTCTTCAAGAGGTTTTTCTTAACTACATAGCTACTATTTAGCTGTAGACTYTTAATTCCAATGCATAAAATTCAGATTTCTTTACCCAGTATAGGATTTTCTTAATTCTTAACACACCATGATGAATGACTTCAGCCCTAACAGAGAGGCACCTCTAGAGATGTCAAAGGTGGCAGAATCAGCTACTCTTGAAACATCTTAGCTGAACCTGTATGACAGATGATGTTTTAGAAGTGAAAAAGTTTAGATACTTTTGGCAAAGGTAAGAATGCTTTATTTTCCAGATTATCATTTGGAAAGTGGAGAGGGAGATCTCTCTCAAGTTTGCCCATCCTTTCTTGAAGGGGAAGAGGGGACTGAGGTCAGAAACTTCCCTTCTGGCCACAGACAAAACAGAAAATCCAGGAAGATCAGATGCATTTTGTTTAAGCAAGAGAACTATTTGGGGGAAAGCAGGAGGGAAACGGCAGGTCCAGGGTGGACAAGAATAATACACTAAGCACAAGGTTAAGAGAGAATAACACTCTTGCTCATAAGTAATAGCTTCCTATTCCTGGATGTCCTGTGCATCTGGAGGTGGGAGCAGTCCCAGGAACGCTCTGCACTGCACAGACTGACACCCTTTTACGGGACAAGGCATTAAAGGCAGCCAGCGGGTGGGAAAGGCCGGCGGCACAGCCGGGGTACCCACCCTTTTTGGAGACCAGGTGAAAGACGTCTGCCAAGGTCAGGCATTCAGTCACCAGGTGGTGTATTTAATTTAAAAGGAGTGTTAACCTTGTTTACACAAAATAACACCAATATGCAGAGAAGCAGTAAATCCATTGTCGTTAAACAGCGGGGAGGCTGGGCTGCGCTGGCAGCCTGCCCGCCGTGAACTCGGCTGGCACCCGCCGAACGCCAGCATCGCCGGCCGGAGAGCCCAGGCCCGCGAATGCTGGCAGCCTCGGCAGAAAACGCTTTGCGGTATGCCCTTTCTACCCTCCGGTTGACTCTTTACATTCTTGTCAAATATATTTAGAACAAGAGGTGTCCACTTGAAGGGAAACATTTGTTAATCACTTAAATGCAGGAGTCTGGCAGCGCTCCAGGTTTACATTTATAAATATGTAGTATCTGTTTCCAGCTAAACAAGGAACTCCTGACCCCCCTCACCCGCAATTCAGCAAATATATATACATATACAGGAGGGGAACTTGGAAGCAGGGGGGAGGAACTGGAAATGATGAACAGAACCAGCTTGGCCGAGGCAGGACCGGTCCACACACACGCCCCCCCCACCCCCCCCCGCCATCAATTTGTTCTCTGCCTTTGTCTGCAAGTGATGTAGATAACAGCGCAGAAAGAGGATGATGTATCTTTAAGTAATGAACAGATTAAAGTTAAATTCCTGTTGACCGAGACAGTTGTGTTGACATTCCTGTTGTTTACAGGCAGCTGTCTCTACTAATGACACTTTGATAACTGGAGTGAGGCTGCTGTTGGGCAGGGGGATGGGGGCAGGCAGAGTCAACCGGGTTAAAGAATGCTCTGTTTAAAACCCAGTCATCCAATTAAACATTAAAGCTGGATCGGAGATCGTCGGCAGCGGTGCTATTCGGGAAAGGAAAATTCTGGGCTTCTTTTTTAACTTATGCTCAGATTATGTGGCTTAGAGGTCAGCCTGCCCCAGTTTGCTAGAGGATGGGGGAGATTCCAAGAGTATTTAAAATAAGCCAGAAAGCAGTAAACTCTGTCAAGCCATCCATGCGCTGCCACGACACGGGCAAGCACACACACGGTCGCCAGCGGCCGGTTGGGACCAGGGTCACGCAGAGGTCCTGCGGGACAGCCGCCCTCTCCCACGGCTTTTCAAACAGGCAGCGAGAGAGAGAAAAGGTCTACCAGCATCCCACTGCGGCATCATGAGTCCTGTGATCTTCTGCCATCTTCTCCACGTCACTCTGAAATAAGTTGCTTTGCAGGGCACTCTCTGCTGTAGTCTTGTTTACCGCTTGCTCTTAAATTAATATGTTTACCATTAACAGCTCCCCGATTTGGCTGTGGGCATCTCACCAGCAAGGGCTAAACTGAAATCCTGGAGGCAATTCCTGAAGTCCTTGCTCAGGTCAAATTCCCAAGGGGAACCCATAAAGCCCAAGATCTACCGGGTGATAAACGTTAGACGTGTAAATAGTCTACTAGATCTCCTTGTCTGGTGAAAATTAAACAGATGCTTAAGCACTCTACCAAATCAATGCCCAAAGAAGATAGCACAGCCCATCGCCCCAGGTCAGCCCCGACTGCCTTTGTATCAGCAAGGTTTGGTCCTACTCAGACCTAGAAAGTAGCTCTTTGGATGCTGAAGGCACCTAGCATTATGTTACTGCCTCAAAGTTGCCAGCACTCCAGAGGACAGCTTAAAATGCAGGCGCTTCTTTCCCATCTTTTTGTTAACGAAGCCTAAATTTAAGGCCTTTAAAACAATGTGATAATGCCTCTTTAATTCCAAATCAAATGCCACATGCTCATTAACGATAGGCATTCATAGAAATCAATGGATTTATTTTTGAATTTATGAAGTCACTTTAATGGACTTCAAACTCCAAATAAAAGTACCGAAAAGGCAGCATTTCCTTCCATCACTAAAACCATCGCTGCTTCTGTAGTAGAAGCACATTTCATGCAGCAAGAACGTTTACAGTAAACASAAGTTAATTTAAATGAGTATCAATTAGAGGGAATGTACCTTGCTAAGAAATCTTGGCTCCTTTTATTGATCCAGACAATTAGAAATTGAATCTTTCTAAAGTTAAGAGCATCAGTTGGTTTGACATTTTTTCATAAAACATGTCATTAGGAATGGGAGGAGTGTAGCCGTGTTCCACATACGGTTTGAAATATTTGGTAGATGGAAATACACACACATTTGAGGTAAACTCCCAGCATGCATGCAAAAAAACCCCAAATCTCTTAACAGCACAGAAAATCACCATTGAACTCCAGAAATAAAAGTCTCACTTAAAAAATTGTGTCATCTGCGCACATGCCTAACTTAAGCTTAATCAGTTGCAAACAGCATGGTGGCCATCTGCAAATCAGGTCATAACCATATTCAGTTTTACCAGACGAGCAGGGTTACATCAGCCCAATTTCCAGTGGGAGAGTCTCCAAGTAAAACTTGGAGCTGCTACAAGAAATCACACTGGGGGTGAGGCAGTAGCTCCTGTCCTCCCCTGAGACTCTGTGTTGTACCAGTGCCTCCGTGTTTCTGATAAGACGCCGGACCCAAGCTCTGACTTATGGCCACTTAAAGATACTATAGCACTTTTCACTCGCAGGAACAAGAGTGTCAGAACCGGTGCCTTGGCTGCAGTCCAACTTGGTAATTACTTTTTGCATTTCTAAACATTGCTGGTGTAGCAGCGGGCAGAGGTTATTTTCTACTATTGAGTAACACCAAGTCACAAAGAACGGCCAGAAGAGCTGGCTGCATTTCAGTGGGAGTGGGAGAGATCTCTGCAGTCTGTAAAGTGTTTTGGGATCCTTCAAGATGAAAGGTTCATTAACAATTGGAAGTTAATATTAGCATAATAATCAGTCATAGCTCTTCTTGTAAAACCTACTCAAGAGATCCCATGCTGCAGGTTTCCATTCTCCAGCGCAAATTTATACGTGTTTTCCAATCTGCAATAAGCAGAGTCCAGCAAGAATTTTCCATTTGAATGATTTTCCAACAGGAAATGCAGTTTCTTAAGAATCAGGATACTGGGGGGCGGAAAAAAGTTAACTGAGCCCCAAATTGCTATTTCTGCATTTGGTGATCAGAAGACCAGAATTCATTTTTAATTTGTTTGGTCTGAAAAAGAACATATCAATTTGCTGAAATTATTGAAATGTAAATGCTGCATAGTCAAAGACTTTCTTTAAGGAATAAAATTCAAGAAATATCATTTTATGATAAGAAAGGAGATTTAATATGAATATATGCACTCTTTGAAAGGATCAATCTATTTAATGTGAAAAAATGCAAAAATAAAAAATTATATTTTCTAGATTAAATGTGTCAATATTTCATTTCCAAATAGCATTTTTTCTTTTGGAATTCCCTTATATTCAGAAAGTATTAAATAATGCAAATGCTCAGAGAGCCACATAGTTTCAGGTCAAGGTAAATTTTGAGCACTGATACAAAACAAAAATTTCAACTTGCCAAGGATCAAACAAATCCATCCTTCTGTGATTCTAATACATAAAGATGATGATAGTTACATTATTTGCTATTATTTGCTTCCCATGCTCTCGCCAGGACCGGACATACAATTTCCATGGCAATATATGTGATTTTCACTAGTAACTTTTTTCTAGCATGAAGTGAATTAATACTCACTGTATTGAAAGGACCTGGTCTTTGATCAAGGATACTTTCACCTGTTGACATCTGTTCAACAAGACATATGGAGGGGGAGCATGACAATCAGGTACAAATTTGAATAAGGAAATGAGTTGGTTTTCTTTTTCTAGAAGCTCCAGTGGAAGAAACGCATATACTTATGCTGTACTTCTGCTGGGCTTGTCGTGCTGCTTGAAGAGGTAGTCTCGGTAACATCATCAGTTTCTTTAATGAGTACTTTTTTCCCAGGAAGAGAAAAAAAAAGCTGAACCTTTTAGGAAAAAAACCTGCAGATAATCCACAGGGTGGATTTTTTTTCTGTGTTCTTGTTTTCATTTGCTGAGGTTGTTGGGGTTTTTATGTCTTGGAAATTTAGACATCAAAAGCAAGTCAGAATAGTTGGACGCTTAACTAATTAATTAGTTTTGGTCTAAGTTGCAAAAATTTAGACCACAAATTTCTTTCACTCTGAAACCAAAGGCAACATTGAAAAACACGAGCGTCCAATTGAAATAAAGCAGACAGGATATTAGCCTTTAAATTAAAATTCAAGTTCTGAAGGAAAAAACAAGTTTCAAATTTATTAGCAGGGTGGGATGCTGCAGAAGTGGAGGCAGAGGACCTTATTTCCAAAACACACCTGGAATGGGAAAAACAGCAAATTTTGTAAATATTGTGCAAGTGAATGTGTTCTTAGGTTCCATAATGCACTGTAAGACATTGGTATTAAAAGTCATTCCCTGAACAACTTTTTTTTTTTTTTTTTTTTTTTTTTTTATTCCGTCATTCAACAATTAGTCACAAGTTTGGTGTTCGCTTTTGCTGATCATTTAGATTTCAAAGGCTGAGGAGGAACCAAACTACAGTAATTTCATCTTAATTCAAATGTCAACCCTCTTACTGAACCTTGTACGTTAGTTGGAGTTTTAGTTAGATTTATGGTGCTACAAGACAGACTTTTCACACAAGAAAATGGTGTCTTGATTAGTACTGAATGTGTATCATGAGAGATTCCTTGGATTACAAAATAATGACCAGTTTCTAACCAGCACTCCTGTGTCTTTTACCTTTATAACACTATCAACCAACTGAGTTGACACAAATTACCTCATTTTGGCTTTGACGCATCATTTTATTTCCATTTACCACTGACTTAAGCACACATAATTACTAACTTAGGTCACAAACAAATGTGACGGACAAGTTTCACACTGAGTAAAATGTTTTATTACATGGCATTACTATCAACCTAAGTTAATTAATTAAAATTAACATAAGCTGTTGGTTAATTGCAGCCCAGGAGAAATTCTACTGCACCCGATGGTATAACATTGGAAAATTATCACAATATTTTAAAGCTTGACAAGTTCCAGTGAAAAGCTGAACATTAATAGAAGCAGGTTACCACAGTAAATAGACCAATGCTGACTTTTAGCATGGAAATATGTATGCCTTCAGCTTTGCAGTTAGTGCAGAAGAAGCAGCAGCAATGCTGTTTTGAAAATTTTTATGTTTACATTGCAACACCCTCTAAATAAAGTGGATTTTTTTCAGCAGTCTTCTGACTACAGCTGTATGAAATACAATCTTTCTGATGACAAATGCCAAAAAAAGATATTAATGCCAAAAAAAATTATATTAAACCCTTTTGTGAGGAAGTGAAGAAGGGGAAAGCAAATCAGTATATTTCATTTATGTGACTATAAGGCCCAGGGGAGATTGGTTTAGTTAATATTGCCTAAACAGAAAATGGCAGCTCCATAAAGGTATTTAGGAACCTAATTCTTACTTAGGTGCCTAACTGCCCTTTAAGTTTATGAGAATTTAAATCCTTAAGTCCTTCTGTGGCCTGCCTTCATGTGCTTCCTTGGTGATGGTGACATTTGTAAAAATTAAGGGTTTTTTACTAGAAGTTTGTTCACGAGAAATAATTAAACAAAAGATGGATCCACCTACAGTATTTTGAACACCCAAAATTCAAGATGCCAATGAGAATCCCCATGTTCACCAGAACCACCAAGGAGGTGCAACGGCTTGMTCTAACACGTATGCTTCCACTCCACGGCTGTTTGGCAATTGAAAGATCTTGAAATATCACCACCCTTGATGGGCATGAGACATCACAGCAGATGGACAGAGAAGAAAAAAATGGGTTTTGAAAGGAGAGTTTCCCACCCAAGGCAGTCTGAGCAGCCTCCCCTCATGCCGTGGTGCTGCTCCAGACAGGATTAGTGAACACATAAAGATAGTTTGGGAGCTGTAATGAAACACAGTGAGCACAAACAGAGGAAATATGTCTTTACCTCCTGAGTAGGTGTTTGTGGCATTTCTCTCTCCTGCGGTCGCAGTGAGCTGCCAGGAGCGTTGGCCCGGCCAGCCTCAAACTCACAACTGCATAGGAATGTTTCATGACACCGCCAACAGAAAATCTTTGAATCATAGAATAATTTTGGTTGGAAAGGGTCTCTGGAGGTCATATGGGTCCAACTCTCTCACTCCAGACTGGTCCAGCTTCCAAGTTAGATCCAAAACACCAAGCTGCAGTACCTATCTGGAGCTTCTGCCTATCTATGTACAGTACATAGCCACAGGGTTTATTAAAGCTCCCAAGAGCGTTTGCTGGAAGCAGCATCTGTTAAAAAAGGCACTGCGTTTTTGTTCTGTTAATACGATCTTTTACTTATCTACTGTCAAATGTATAATAACTATGGCTGTTTATATAGCTGCTCAAAACTAGCACATTAATTTCAATTAAACTGAAAAATGCAGACGAGGGGGTAGACTGTGAGGTTAACAAGTTTATGGGAATATATTAATCATTGACCTGGGCAATATTTAACGCAGTTTGTTCTCATGTCCAATCCACGCTCACTGACCAGTATACTGCTACCTAATGTCTATTCCTATTTACCCCAGAGTCACACTAAGCTAAACAAACTACTCTCCCCTTGACTTTCTTTGTAGACAAACAATACCCAGTATTGATATGCCTTTCTGTATTTTGTTTGCTGTTTTACAACCTTACAAAAGTCTGCTTTTCTACCTAATACTGCTTTTTAAATGAGTTAATGCTAGGAGAAATCAGAATGCATTACCTATATCATCTTTATTGCCTCCTGGTGTTTTGGTATTCCTGGGATGATTTCACTCCTTAATGAACCTCCAAGCCCGAGACAGTTGAGCCATCTAAGAAATATATCTTGGTTTGGTCTCCTACCCACTTGGCAGGCTGTAACTTGTGGCAGCACTGAAGCATAGCAACACTTTGAAAGGTAACCATAATCTGGTTAGGTTCACAGTTATGCAGCTTTTGTTCCCTTATTTGTGTCCCTCCCCTCTTTCTCATTTTCTTCAGCAAAGACCAAATTTTATATGCATTTCTGCAAATCATTTTTTCAGGGTAGTGYTAATGCACAAGGGAAAGGTTTGGCTTCCATGAACCCCCCACCTCTAGGACAGACTGACAGTTCACAAGCTTTCCCGTAACCTGGCATCACTCCTGCAGGCTGACACCAAAGCTCCCACACCAGGTCTCCGTCCCACCCATGGAAACTGGGGCAATGATGTCAGCTGCTTCCTAGCATGAGAACAGGTGAAAGAATTAGGCCTTTTGACAGCAAAACCAGGAGCAATTCATTAGCGTGATAAACCACAGAGACAGATTTTGTATTCATCAGGGTCACAGGCATCCTTATTGCCCTGTTTTTTCACTATACTTTGGTGGAAATTCCAGGCTCAGCAAGCCTGATGGTTAAACTTCCATGGCCCAGATATTTTCTTTCACTTTTATTGCAAGGCAGAAGATTAAATTCACATTAGTCCTTATTTGTCCAGAAGTGAAAATTGTCATGAGAGTCTTATAATTGTTCCTTAAGTTGGCTATGAACTGACCCTACAGATATCCCGTGCAATGAGGTCTCCTGGGCCAGTAGAGCGGGGAGGGGGGTCAGATCATGTTGTCTCTAATGTTTTGGCTCGTAGGTGCAGAGATCTGTTGCTGAAATGTATTGCTGAATTTTCCACTTAACACTCTGAAAATTTACACCAAGCCTATTGTACTCTGGCTCTCCTCCATTGGCTGGGTCCTGTAAGCAACCACTGAAAGCACAAAACCCCCTAGATTAGCCTGCTACCATGAGCTCAGATGCAATATGAGGATGCAAAAGTGTGGAAGACCCAAGCACAGGAATGAAAAGCAGAATATCTTTTCTAGTGTATTTATAACTCTTATTTTTGTTTGCATTTGATGTGGTAAATCCCAGAGAAAGCTAAGGGGAAAAAAAATTAAAAAAAAACCCCACCCTGTTTTGTTATTTTATTCCTAACAAAAAATCTGGGATACTTCTTCTAAGGGTTGGTGTATCATGAGATTTCTGTTCTGCTCTCTCTGACTATTGACAAAAGTAATCATGCATGTTGTTAGTTAAGAAAGTAATATTCTTTGTCTTTCTAAGAAAGACTTCAGTCCTACAATGATGGGTCAAAGGGTTGCACACTGACCTGCAAAGGGAAAAAAAAAAAATCTCCCATAAAACTAAATGTCTTTCAGAGTTACAATTATTTGCAATTATCTAATTCAGCATAAAAGGCAAACATGATGTCACAGGGTCTTTGATACTATAAAAGGCTCTTTTTGTGAACCGCCTTTGATCCTTACTAATCCACACGCCAGGTATTGCTGATTTAATTGCCTGAAATGTAAATATAAATTACTGAACAGATCTTTGTGCTAATTTTATTTATTGCAATTGGGTTTTTATGGATTTTTTCACACTCAAAAATGTTCTCATTGCATTTCTATAATATTTTAATGAGGTTTGCATAGACACTTTTAATTATATAGAAAAAGTAATAACTGTTGTGAACTTGATAACATTTGCTCAGAAACACATGCGATGGAGGGAACGGTACTGACTTCATCACGTGTGCAGTTATGGGTGTGCATGTATATGCATGTGTGTTCTGCAGGAAAATGAATTATATCTTCCTGAATACGTCTCAGGAGTAAAATTTCTCACATTTAAAACATATGCAGGCTTCAACTTTTAATCCCTGTTGAAAAAATGAGGTAGTTTATGCTATTGATACAGTTCTTTTTCTTAGATCTCCTGTCCTTTCACTTCTTTTAATTCTTTATCATCTTATTTCTTTTGGAGCCAATAGCACACCTGTATTGCCAGACAAGTGTAGCGTAAAGAGAAATTGAAGTTGATTTTGCATGACAAAAACTTAATATAAAATTGATGTAGTGGAATAACTAATTCAGGGCTACGTGTGTAAAAGAAAGAGCAAAAAGAGAAAAAGAATCCTGAAAAATAGTGAACAAAAGTTTCTAAAAATTGTTTCCTACAAGCAGTCCTTGTGCAATCTCGCCTACAGACCACGCAGCTATCGACTGTAAAGCATCTCTCCTATGAAAAGCAAGCTTCAGCGGTGTGAATATTTCCTCATCCACGTAAGGATTTCTTGGTAACCCTAGTGAAATAAAACAAAAGGATGCTAGCTGCAGAAAGCTTAGCTGCCTTTTAATTATACATGGTATTTTAGTATTACCGATTAATATGCATTCTTCCCACAGGAGTCTAAAAAATTAGCAGGAAGCAATAAGAATGATTTTACCCCACTAAAAAACTGAGGCAAGATTTACACTAAAATTACAATCTGAGCCTAAACAATGACAGCCATTGTCTTGCAATAACATCTGAAAATTGAGAAGTTGCTGGCCTGAGGTGAATCTCAGGGCAGGGAACACAACCAACTTTCAAAACATTATTAGCTAACATCAATAACTCTATCTTATTAAAATCTCCAATGATAGCACACGTAAAATCACCTTTTGTTAATGGAATACAAATATGCCTTCCTCACTGCACTGAAATCAGGCTAACTCTTGCTTCAGAAAACATCGCAAGCAAGTAGGGGGGTTTGGAAGAGGGGGCACTCAAATATTAACACTGGTCAATGACATTAGTGTTAGAAAAGAAAGGAAAAGAAAGAAAGAAAAAGAAAGAAAGAAAAAAAAAGAAAGGAAAAAGAAAACTCCAATTAGAAGTATCCTGGGGTTATTAGAGATAACACTGCTCATATCCAATTAAGATGAAAACCATTTTACCAGTTTAATGTGCCACCTCTGGCAGTTTTGGTTTATTAGTTTTATCAGACTTCAGAACTGAAACTCACAGTGATATGTATGCTGTGTACTGGAGAGATAAATGTTAAGGCTTAGAGATTAATTAGTATAGAATAAGATGCTTGAAACATTGTTCCTTAACCATGGGCATTGTGCAATTTCTCGGGGGAAAAATACCTTCTTCTGAGGCAGTCCCTTCAAAGAGTTACTTTGGATATTGTGGCAGGAAATTACCTACCTGGAACAAGGAGATGTGTTAACTTGCTTTGCTACCTATACATGCAGGTATGTCAGATACAGGGCTAACCCAACACAAAATCACCTGTCCATGCTGTGGAGAAGATGCTGACCTCAGATCAACAGCTGAGAGCAGGGCGGTTTGGGTGGTGGACTCTCTCAGCCCTCTGGTTCACCTGCTGAACTCAAGATTGTTTCAGTTTTACCAGTTCCGTCTCGTTTGGAGAGTGTGGGGTATCAAGGAGGCAAATGATTTAAAAAAAAAAAAAAAAAAAAAAAAAAAAAAAAAAAATCAAACACACGGTTTCTTTTAACATCTGGTGTTTCATCAGCGAATGTTATGAGAGAATCCTCATGTAAAGGTTATGAAGCAAAAGGAAAATCTCTTACAAAATATGGAGCAGGACCTAAGAATAGAGATTAGATGGAGGAAAAAACTAGAATCTGGTTATTTGGAGATGAAAACTCATGATTGCTTCCATACTGAATAATCACCAAAATAACTGTAAAATCACCAGAGTAACATCTGTGCTATATAGGCCTCTAAAGACTAAGAAGTTGGGGCAGCATATTTGTACAAAGCAAATTCTTCCTTTAAGAGGACAAAACTCTCCTGCAGCATTTCCACAACTTCCTCCTCTGGGTGGATCAAAAGTAGCTTTTATTAATCCCACTTCCTAACCAGGATAAAATTAGCAAGTTTGAATGAAATATGGAAATTTAGAACAGAAGTCTTTCCTATTTTTTTTAACTGACAATTTTAAGCCAGAGAAAGCACTGAAGATTTTTTGAGGTCTCATTAATCTAAAATGTGAAACACAGCTCAATTCTTAATTCTATTCAAAATAAATGCACAGAAATGTAATGATCTGAAAACCAACTGAGCAAGTCCTATGCCAGGTAAAGARAAGCAAGTGGTTTTCTTCAGTGTCTGTTTGCAGGCACTACATCCACCTCCTTGACTTATTTAGGTTACAAATCTCAATTTAACAATGAAAGAGTTGAGAAGAGTGTTACAGTTCTCAAGAAATAATTGAGAAATAGATTTTGACTTCTTGATCAGGCAACCTCTTTGC
>JAYKAV010000001.1:5806478-5930632 GCA_035582835.1 Phoebastria nigripes
AAAAAAAAAAAAAAAAAAAAAACCCAAAACACTAAAAAACACACAACCTAACTCAAGGATGCTAGTGTTATGGAAAAACATACCCCTGAATATCAGGGTATATGATAAATCTAGAATTACAGATTTCACACAAGTGGTGTTTATGCCCAAGGGGAACTACAGAAAGTTTACTGGTTTTCCAGCAGTGWAACCTTAAAGTTGATTACAAGAAATCACGAGCAGTGAGGTTTCTTGTAGACCACTGCAGCTTGAGAAGTAAGCACATTTATATATGTATATTTGTATATGTACAAACATAGACATATGTATTGTTATTACATTTCTTTATCAAAAGTTCTACTTCATGTATTTATTTGTACGCTACTTCCAGCATTTTAAAAGAATTTAAAAATCTACCACAGGACTAGAGACCAAGTATAGTGCAGTTCTAATCCCACTACTGCCACCAATTTTCTGTGGGCTGGAAAAATGGAATCTAGAACAATAAAACTCAGACAACATACTGTAGTCTAATGGCAACTAATACACAGTACTTCTAAAACATTTCAGTTATGAGCATTGACAACGTATATTTTATCAATGACTTACTAATGTTCTGATTGTTGCTGCGCTCTTATTTTTTCCACTTTTTGATTAAAACACATCCAAATTTTGAGAAACATTTTCATGAGAGCATTTTCTTTCCCTGTTAGCAGAAAAATAATATCAAAAGCTTATAATTTCATTGCACTTTTAATCAATACATTTAATAAATAAAATGGAGCCTCTAATATCAAATTAACAAATAAAAGCTTTCATCCGATTCTTAAAGTATCTAAAGAAGGAATTTCAAGACTGAAACCATCACACTTATTTTCACCATCTTCAGTATTCATTTCACTGTAGAATAGGCTGCCCCTTCTTCACAGCCACCAAAAAAAAAAAAGAAAAAAAAAAAGCTCTGAAAAATATCTCTGCTTGTTTAGTCACTGTGATTAATCTAGCTGAAGGTACATGAACAAAAAGAGAAGGGTCTTGAAGTCAAAAGGCCCACAGAGTAGCTGAATCTCTGATTGACTTCAAGCAATGTATCCAATTAATGTCCCCCTTCTGCTGAAATCCCTACAATAGTTTCCCTATTTCTCAATCTATTTCTCTCTGAAAGAGTTTCATGTCCACCCACATATAAGACCCATAATTTGTGGCTAAATGGCAGCTGCAGCTCAGTGCTGGAGGCCTTTCCTCAAATTGGTCTTTAATTGGTATAATCAGGAGCTTGAATTATTGGTTCAACCAAAGGAAAAGTATTCATTCGAACCAACAGGATAGCTCTCTCTTTTTCTTTTAAATTAGCAATAAATTAATGACTTTTCAAGATGTTAAAGAGAAACTAAAACCTATGCACAAAAGATGGGATTCATTAATAAAAGCCAGTCGGTTTCATTCTCATTAAGGAGAAGAGCATTTAGGCAGCGACTTAAAGTCTTTAAAAAAAAATAGCTAGGGAGAAGCAGTACAGACTTGGGTGGGTACAATTGAAAATCAAGATAACTTGAACCGTGACCTGAAGAGATCATCAACCTAAGAGGACTTGGGCTGGCTTCCTTTATCCCATACAGCCTCTTTTCTTTTGCAAATTCTGCTGAATTGTGACAGGTTTTTTTGTTTGAGTTTTTGGGGTTTTCTGGTTTGTTCTAAAATGTCAGGCGCCATCTTTTAATCCTTAAATGTAGCTTGATAAATTAATTCCAGAAACTGAATGCAGTTGAAGGGCAGGAATTGGATCAGCCATTCCTATTATCCTGAAATGGACTCTGCTTCAAAAGCGAGCTCCTGTAAGGGCTCAGGTTGTGTCCTTCCCTCTGTTTATTTAGTGACTGGTTTTAACCAAAGAACTCATCTTGATCGGAGCCTTTGGTCTTTAAAAACTTTTATAAACATTTAATGTGTGTCAAAATCATCTGCTTTTGTCAGAAAGCCAGAGCATATACGTTATAATCCTAAGATTTCTGAGAGCTGTATCCTTTTCCTAATAACCATGGTTTATTTGGGATTGTTAAAATTTAAAAATGATGCTTTTAAAAAGCAGAGATCATCACCTCCTCTAAAGATTTGTAAGCAGAGCAGCTCCTTTCCTTGGCCATTGATTTGGGTAAGAGTACTTAAAGTGATGGCACAAGAAGCCTTCACCAGTAAATGCAAAGTTATGGCTGCGGACAGCAGAACGATGGCCTTGATCTCCTATGTCAACAGCAACATACATAGTGAAGGTCAGAAGGAAAACTCGAAAGAGTTCCCATTGCTTCAGCAAGTGGGGAAATTCTAGCATTTCCCTTCTTCCTGGGATCACCAGCATGGAGTAGGACAGCTGTGAGATCCCTCCCTACCAGAAGGACCATGGCRAGCAAGTAGGGATGAAATCCCTTTCCAGACTCATTTGTCAAGCAAGAGCATGAGTGTACAGCCTTTTGCAGTAACACAAGAACTTYGTTTGCTTGCACTCTAAACAGACAGGACTTTATTATTCCTGTTGAACGTGCCCAGAAAGCTTTGCAACATCTAAAGAGTAAATAGACATCTGCAACACCTGCAGCGTTCATATTTTCTGCCTCTTCACAGAAAGTACAGCTTCACACACTTCCAGCTTGGTCTGGACCAGGGACACAGCCTCAAGAAGGAACAGCCATAAAAGGTCCCATGTACTCAGATACAGTGATGCACTTCCCCTTTAATTGTCATCTCCTCCAAATTAGCTAAGCATATGGCCATCTCGTTTTCTTGCGTGGAGATGATGGAAAGAAGCAGAGAACTGCCCTGTGCTCCAGCTATGTGGAGCAATGGAAATCATAGAATCATAGAATGATTTGGGTTGGAAGGGACCTTTAAAGGTCATCTAGTCCAACCCCCCTGCAATGAGCAGGGACATCAATCTAGAGGCAGGGTTTGCTCCTCCTCCTGTCCAGCCGTGATCTTACTCTTGTGAAGAGACCTGTTATGCTCAGGAGAAGCAGTGGCCCTGTGTCAGGAAGTCTTCAGCTACTGTTGGTGCAGACTTTAGCAGTGAATTGGAGCTACCATCCATTTGCTGATTATATTGGACAAAAGAACCAAAATTACTATCTACAGCTGAGTCATGTGCTCTTTTAGCTTCCCCCTTTGGAAGAGCGATTTTTCAACCACTTCTTGCCAGGTCTCAATCAGAGCCCTTCTTAGTTGGAATTACAACAAATAGGAAAATAACGGTGCTTACAGCATTTAATTATCATGACTGAAATATTATTGTTGTCTCTCTTGGCCCCGACATGGGGCTAGAATTCCTTAAGGTGACATTTCCAAGGCACAATGAAACATGTTTTACATGAGATTCCTTAAAACCCATCAATTATGCATGCTACAAAAACTTGTTATTGTACTCTGAGGACATGATCCAAACACCAATTGTGGTTATTGGAGATCCACAGGACTTGGATCATATCCTAAATCAGCTGTATGGCCAGCTATCAAAGTAATAGCTTTTTTCCTTCATTTTCTGACGACAGTCTTTAAAGGTTGAATATTCCCCCTTTACTGTCATAAAAATACAGATAAAATCTCTCACTTTATGAATATTTTTACTTTTTTCCTACTTGGATAGATTAGCAAAACTTTTTGAACTTGGTAATTTCTATATTAAAGAGTGTGTGAGTGCATGGGTGTGTATGTGTTTAAGCAATCCTCAAATAGGTTTGTAAGGTCTCGAAAGAAAAACTGTATTTTTACACTTCTCTATCTTTTCATTAATTAAAAGCACAAAACTCAGTACTAAACAAAGTGTAAACCAAATATTAAGAACATTAGCCACATAAGTAACACAAAGCAGCTTGGCACGTATGGCTTTTTTCCCCTTGTTTTATTAAAAGTCAGATTCCTGCCCAGAGTAAAGGGATGTAGCGTCCTTTCATTCAGTGAAGTTAGACCAACTTGCTTCAGATTTTCTCTACTCACATGTTACCACCAGGAAATTATTTACAAGCCTCTTATCAAAAGTTCTTTTGATGTCTAAGAGAGTTGTGAGTTATTTCGGCGCGGCCCTTCCGCATTCACCACCTTGTCATAAAAGTTAGAAAGATTGGCAGAAAAACACCCAATGAGAGAGAAGTCTAGTTAATGCAGTGGATTAGCAATTGCTTTTTTTTCCTTCCCCTCCCTTTTTAAATCTGAATATTTAACACCAAGAGAGAAACCCGTCCTGTTTTTCGGCTGGAATAACAGCAGTTTCTGTTTCTAACCTGGGAAGAATGTGATGGGGATTGAAAAGCACCCCTGTCCTATTGTTAGACTCCCCCAGCACTGATCCTTGCTTTTAACATCATAATGAAGGATGCTCTTTAGTGGATTATCTTGAGAAGGGATTAACTCCTTCAAGACTTCTTAGGAGGCAAGGTGTTTTGAGCCCTAAATACACACCAATTGCCTGCTTAACTTTTCATCTTATTTTGAAAACTGCCCAGCTGGAATTCAAATTCTTTTCCATAGAGCTGAATTTTCTTAGTAGCAAAGTTTGAGTCAGGGGCAGCAGATGCTAAAAATAAATACTGTTCATTTAATCACGTATAGCCAAATGTTTTGGATACTTTGCCGAGACAGGCATGGCAGGATAAAACTCAATCAAAACTTTGCTGCAAATTCAGCAAAGCTTTAAATTCTGTCTCTGTCCCTCAGGCACATGAAATAAGTCTCCATGGCCTAACCTCTCTTACAAGGCTTTCTTTTTAACATGACAGAGAGACTTAATATAGACAGATAGATAGATAAAGTACATTCCATGACACTCATATAGATTTCTTTTTTAATTTGTATTAATATATCAATTCTCTAAAGAATTAATAGGGCTGCACGTGGATGTGCCTAGTGATATTTATGCTGTAGGCAGACAGCAGACCCACGCAGATGTACACACATAGAGATACATACACCCGTACGGATACACACACCCATATATCACTCACAACCCTATTAATACGTGCGCATATGTGTGTGTATATATATATGGGATTTGGCTGCTCTACCTTGGCTTTCAACAACATCGTTATCAGCATTGTTTTATGACACATTTGCTGTAGCATACAAAATGCCTAGTACAAAAAAAAGCACTGAAAAGAGGACTAATTGCTCTATAATTTATAATCAAGTGACTTCTTCAACCTATGCTTCTTTATCTTAATAACCATTCATTTGTGTCTGCCTAATTTATTGGAAGTGAAATCTTGTATTTGTTCCACGTTCATCTTATCCCTCAGCTAACCTTGTCTCCATTATTAACCTACTCCATTGTTTCATATTCTGCTTAGCAAGGAAGAAGGGAGATTCCCCCAAAGTTTTTCTTCCTTTCTTGTTACTTTTCACTTTACTAAAAACTTGTGTTCTGCTAGGCCTGAAGTATAAAAACACTTCTTTTTGTTGACAAGGGGTTTTTTTTTCGTTTCTGCAGGACTGGCTGAGGGGGTAGGGATTTGAAGTATACTTTTCACAGAAAAACAGAAGAAACGTTTACTTGGGTTTTTTCTCTTTTAAAGGAAGGAAATTCTCAACTTTCCTGTTGTGCTCCCCCTGGTTTTTGTCCGTTCCTCTTGGCACTTTCTGCAGCTAGAACAGATAATTTGCAACTTCATAAACAAGTTTTTTCAACTGGATTACCCAGCCTGGTATATGAAAAAGAGTTTGCTAAAAGCAACCAAATAGATGATTCTGAGGGCAAGTGAGTTTTCTCCAGTTTTAACAAATGGAGAAGACCCAGGTGCACTCTTATTGTGAGCTAAATGAAATACCCTCTTATTCATTTTTGTAATAATAACTGTATTCCACAGACTATGCTTTAATTGTAAATAATCCCCCACATTCTTTCAGTGTAAACTCTTTAAGGAGTCATGAATTTTATTTATACTCTCTCACTCTTTGAGAGTCTTTTGTTTATTTGCTGTTTAGTTCTTTGTGAAATAACACTCCCAGAAGAAAATCCCCCTCTCTGCTTAAGGAATTAGCCCAGAGACAAAAGCAGGGAATTCTTTAAGCCTTGTTTTGTGCTAAGAGAAATGTTTGACATTTCTGTGGAGAGGTGTTTGGTTTGGATTCATTAGGTCTTAGGGACTCTTTTCTTTTTTTTGGCCTTTCAGTTTCTGTCACTGTTTTTTTTTCTGTGTTTGGTAGACTGAAGAGAATTTACCAATGTGTAATTAGGTTTCCTACATTTGAATAGCAAAATCCAGTTGTGTTTTAAATAGGCGAGCTAAGCATTCCCCTCAACCAGCAGGCCCAAACCTGAAACCTGCTTTGTGAGAGGACGAAAGAACGGCAGAAGGAAGAAAAAGGCTTCCCCAAGGTTACTTAATGCTTGAAACAAACACCAGTAAGGCTCCACTAGTGCAACGCCATCGGTTGTAGCAAAGGGGGAAGCTGTAGTCTTGAAAAACACAGAGTTTCCCTTACAACTGGGCCTTAGAATGGCAAAAACATATATGCGATATGTGTCATGTTATTGCTTCCTTCCTTGGGTTTAYATGGCTGGAAAATTATCAGCATAAATTGATACTGTGTAATATTTCTTTTAATGGTATATAACAGCTTTATAAATAAGTTCCATCAAATTAGAATCATCAGCTCAGCCTGACGTATTTAAACAGTTTGTCAAAAGCAACACAATAGACTATCCAAGGACAAAAATACGTGACAAATACGCCTAAAGTTGCATAGCACAGAGCTTTTATTTCGGTTATAAAACACAGGTAAGGCTGTTAGGAGGAAAATGGGAYTGCAATTCTAAAACAAAAAGAGCAAATCGTGGGTTTGTAATAAGAGATGAAGAGGAAGCCGTCCACTGAAACAGCTGTTTTGATCATTTTGAACTGTTTGTGTCGGTACTAGTGCTGGGCTGCTTTTCTTTTGAAAATGGCAGAAAGGAATGTGCTGGCAATTTCAAATTTTTTTCTTCCCAGATTCTTATCGAAGTGGGAAAATCATCCAAACTGATCTTTCCTTAAACAGTTTCCATTTTCAAGCAGTCAGCAAATTTCCAGTGAATAAGGAATTTTCTTTAAAAAAAATCCCAGCAGACTACAATTTGAAACCTTGTTCTTAGCCAAAGCTGTGTTTGTAGGTAAAAACAGCCTGAAGTTGTCCATTGGGGCTGTGCAACATAGTGGAAAATCAGAAGGTTAAAGACCAAGCTGAGTACAAAAAAAAAATCAGCCCTAGAGTATACACATGCCGTCCCCTAGACATTAACACGGTGGTTTTACCAAATTTATCTTTGTACAGAAGCTTTACCTCATTTCTCAGTCCTCTTCTTTAAATGTAAATAGGCTGTTAAAGGACATTTTTAATAATGAGTTCCCTACTTATTTAACCATTTCATTCAACATTGCCCAGATTTATTGACTGTCAGAGCTTTCTTCCTTTTCTGTTTTCTCTGGACTTCCCTTCTGGGTGAGGAATGTCACTGCTGAAAAACAATGTAATTTAGCTGGCTTTTTAAAGCTACAATAGTTATGAACTCTAGATCATTTTTTATTTACTAACTGACTGCTGCCAAATACAGCCAATTCATCTGGTGGAAAGACTTCGTGCAATAGCTAACAAATCTGGAATATTCTTCATTGGTATATCTGGCAGTAACCACCTGTTGCGATGCCAAACATACAGTGTGAAACATATCTGGATGTTGACAGACTTCAGTTTCATTGCAGAGCATCACTGCTATAACATAAAAGTTTGCTTTTCTGCCTTTCAAATATGCTGAACACCTGCTCCTCTCATTGTTTTCCTATTTATTATTGCTTTTTTGTCTTTAATTCAAGTCATACTTGTGTTTTCTGATTGATAGAAGAGCTCTCTGGAGTCTTTCCACTGACTTCAGTGATTTTGATTCTGGTCCCAGAGGTATAGATGCATAGGCTTTTTTAGCTATGTATTATTTGCACAGCCCTCTGCCTGTACATACTGATATGCCATTTGAGACATTACAATTTCCCCCATAACACAAGCAGAGAAGAGCCCATGAATCCTCTCCTTGAGGAACAAAAGATGCTGAAGGAAGCTGTTGAGAACTAGCAACTGGTTACTATGAGGCTGGGTTTCACCATAAATGTCATCTTTTTCCACCCAAAACTTTCACCTTGGCAGAATTTGAGAGCCTCGGATATTTATTTAGCATTTCCATAAATTTCACAGCTATACAGCATCTGGCAGTCCCAGCCATGGYCAGTACAAGTGGTGTACAGTCATGCCCTGTGCGTGCACAACAAATCTGAGACCCTTTGGATGGATGCATCATATTTACTGCATATGCTCAGGTCTTCCGTCAGCAAGCGTGCACAGGAATCTATAAGCAAGTGCTTCCCGAGAGCATACAGCTGCCGAGAAAAGTCACTGATAAAAATGTGAGAGCATGCAGACTTCTCTTCCCCTTTCCAGCAAGAACCCCTTACAAGGGAGATTTGGGAAGGGACGTGACACTTTCCCTGCTGTCATACCCAGAGCTCCACAGAAGACTTACTGCATATGTTCCTGATKAAGACAATATTGGGATTTCCTCTTGCATAGAAAAAAACAAATTATGTTTGTTCGTTTGCTTTTTTGTTTTAAGACAATTTGATGTTGAAAATATTTTGGTCCTGAAATAAGTCAAAGGTGATTCAGCCCTGTCTAATGCATTCTTTCCACTTCTGTAGGCTGTGCTATATCTTATATGATGCTACAAGATCCTCCTCTTTGGCTGGGAGAAGGACACAAGTCCTTGTGGATGAAGTCCAGCCTTCAGTAGAAAATGGGAACACAGGGAGGTGTGTTCTGTGGACAACCTTAAGTAGGCAAAGTGCCTGCATGGAAAACATGATACCTTGGGTCTACTGAGCAGTAGAAGTCCTAGCTGGATGCATTAGTACTACTTTCTAGGGATTCAAATTATTGCAAAACCCTTTTCAGAGAATGTATTAAAATTCCTATCAAAGTTGGATTCATGCATATCAACATCCTTTTAGACAACTCAGTGCAAGTTTATGCTCATAGTACCATTAAAAGAGCAGTGTGTTAGGATGCAAAAGTAAAACTTAGAAAGTAGTGCTGATTATATTATAATGCCATTATGCAAATAGAAGGTGTAACATCAGCTAAAGAAGCAATGATGTCCTTAGTTCTTTCTCTTAATTTTAAAAAATATGAACAACTGATGATATTCAGCTCATATATGGAAGGAGGCAGGGGCCTGTTTCATTAGCCTTAATAAGTTTTGGATTAATTTTTTGTCTCCTGTTCTCCAATTTTTTTTTAGTAAAAGACTGTAATTATTACTATTAAGGAGGGGAAAAATAAGACAATATCTTTAGACATAAACGAAATAATAAATTCATTATTTTTCCTATATTTCCTGTATTCCAACATTTCCTGTAAGGCAGTAGCCCAGTCATGACAGTGCCAGTACTAGAACTTTTAGGAAAGGTGCATAAAATCCTGGATAATTATGGAGTGAATTTCCTCCTTAAATCTATTAGTCAGTAGTTGGCTTCTGTCCTGAAGCATAATTGTTTATATCCCTAATGTATGGTTTCATCCTGTGTAATGTAACTGCGGATGGTCTCATTATCCATATAAGTGTTTAATAAATCCCTTTAATCCCGCTAAACTTATGCCTCAAAGATACTGTATTTTGTGGCAGTGAGTTCCACATGTTAATTAACCACTACATAAGAATGATCCTGAGTGTAATTTTTAGAGAATTTTTTGTTAGAAGGTTCACATAAATTCACTCTGACACCAGTCTTTGCTGTTTCTTCTATTTTTGTAATGATACCCTAGTTCATCAATCAACTAGTAAAAAATTAGTGTTTTCCAAACAGTTAATTTTAATTGGGTATTTTAAAGTATTCACAGAAAATGGATGCCTACTCTATCTTCAGCAGAGATATCATCAGAGACCAGAATTGCTCTTACCTGTTTCATGCACAGAAACACAAATATGACCTGAGAGACCAGTTAAGGTGGGGTGTGACTTCTCAGATGGTTAGCAGATGGTGCCCCAGGAGAGCAGCATTCTGCCTTTTTGAGAGGCAGCATCTCCCAGCTCCTTGGCAAATTTTGCCTCCAATTTGGGATACAACATCTCAGCCCAGGAGACCATCCTGGACAGGCTGTTGACCAGTCTTCTGCCTCACAAAGGTCATCTCTTCCATGATCTTGAACCAGCACACCCTGTTCTGGCGGTGATCATTCACCTCCAAATTGCAATACAATATTCTTGGGTCATCACATCTTTTAAAGAAGATGGCACATACTGAGAAAAAGCTTTAGAGCCTATCAACATAATATTTAGTAGATCTGACACCACTGGACAGATCCGCAGTATCTTTAGCACACTGATGCAGTTTTGGGAAGCGAAGGAGTCAGGGTGCTGGGGTCCAGCGCTGAGCCCTGCTCTGGCACCCTCCACCTCTCCTTTCCCTCATCTCAGGATCTACCATTTTCTTCTGCAACCCAAGCCTTACCCCTCCTATGAAACTAAATTATTTCAAAGACTAAAGATTAAAGGTAAGCTATGTAAATGTTGAAGGCTGTGATATCAAAGGCACCCAGATGTACCGGAAAGAATATAGACTGATTTCTAAAAGAGGATTGCAACCACCAAAAAAAGAAAAAAAATAGTTTGGATATTCACACAAAGAAGTAAAAGTTCTTCAGAAGCTCCCCAAAACATACAGATTGCTCCTTTATTGTTATTGAGAGCAGTTTATTTATACCTTCCATTGCAGCATGGGCCATAGCTTTTTAATGGGAAAGAATTAAATCTAATGTTATATTTTCCAACAGTTTAAAATGCTGTTCCTGCTTTTCTCCATATATCAGCTCTTATTACTCAATAAAATTTTGGGGTGCTGTTTTTTCCAAGGTGGACAACATAGAAAAATCACATTTCTATTTACAAGATGAACCAGAGAGGATCTCTGGGTACTGTTAACAAAATCAAGCCCACTTTTCCATAATGGGAGTCAGATCTGAGGGGACTGTAAGTTTTCATTTGAGGATATTGTTTCCATTATCATTTGTTGGTTTTCTTTTGTTGCAAAATGGACTATTTTCTGAAGTCAGCTGTCACTTTTGAAATGGAAATCATGATGAATTATGGCACATTTTCCTTGCTATGCTTTATCAAGCTCATTAGAGATGATGCATGGTCTGAAGTTAACGCAACAAAAGACAAAAAGCAACATAGGAGGCTTCTCTTTCTTATCGCTAATGTTTACTTTTGAAACGAAATCATTCTGTTCCACTTGTTGCACTTGAGGACCACCTTTTATGGGCAGATTGAACCCTCTCACTGCGGCTGTAGTTTTTCTGTAATTAGAACACAAACCCATCCTGCAAAATTTTAAGGGCATAAGTTATAAAACTTTTGTTCCTCATTGTCACTATCTCATTCTAGATTCATTTTGACAAGGAATACATATGCCAAGAAGCTTTTCATAATTTTACAATGTTAAATGCAGAGAAATCTGAATTTGTTCTGGAAGAGAAGGTTTTGCAGAGTGTGTTTCCACTGAAATAACCATGTAACAAAAGATGTTTTCTAAGTCCTGTAGATGCTGATGCATCTTATACAACAAGCCAAGACTTTCATCCAAAAACTAAACAGCTGTGGTGTAGTTTTCAGGCACTTATTATTTGCATAAACACATCTTTTCTTTTGCAACTTGAATCAATCCTTATAACAGAGGAAACCTCCAAACAATTGTTTGAAGGGAAGAATTCAGTGAGGCTTTTCAATATTGGAAGGAGTTCTGCTTATGTATTTTAGAGTAAATCTAATATCTGAAAAAGTTGGACACTATTTGAACTAGCTGGAAACGTTTGCTAGAAGTGCTTCCTTATATGGGCCCTGATTCAGAAAAGCACTTAAGCACACGCTTAACTGTTATCATGTGTTAAAGTGCTTTTCTGGATAGGGATCCGTTCTTAAATTGTAGGCAACAGGACTAATCCAACACTTCTAAAGAGGCCAGTGAAATGATGCTCTTTGATTTCACTGGACCTTGTCTGACCACTCACAGACTATCAATTCAGTGCTAAAATATGATACTGTAAAAATGGGGAAAAAAACTTTAAAAGGAGTGTGGAAAGGCAGGTGTGCTGTCAAAGAAAGAATGACTTACTGGCAAGGTAACTTTTAAACTGAAAGGCAAGCCCCTTGTATTTTGACTAAAGTGCATTAACTGGTACAGTGCCCCATGACTATCTACTGTAATTGTCCACAGGCTGACAAACCGACACTTAATCCAGGAAAAACAGAATTTAATTGCTAAAACATGCTGGAGTTTGTAAAGCAAGAACGTGCATCTGGCAACATTGGGATGCTGCAGTTTTGAAAGCCATCTTCCAGCTTGTTCCTTCTGCACAGCGAGCAGATGGGCTTGAAAAGACTCTGCTACCTGCGGCCTTTGCTTAAAGCAGCTAGAAAGAAGGAGAGAGCGTGCTGCACTTTTCTACTAGTTCAGGTTGTAGCCACATTTTCCAAGCTCTGCTCCAAAATGAAGTGAGACTATTATTCTATGCAGTCACTGCTGTGGTTTTATTTGAATTGTACATTAGCCTTTGTAGATCCCTGAAAATAAAACATCTTGAAGTTGATGAAAATGGAGGAAAGAATCGTGTTTGCATTGGACTTGCTAAATGTGCAAAACCAGTGTGGTCATCTCGATAGTTAAATAATGGGAGGAAGTGCGTGATGAGGAAGCCAAGATTTTTTTTTATCTGCTCCCACCTTTAATGCAGAATCACCATGAGTCTCCTTGAAATCCATTAACTTGCCTTGGTTATGTCTAGACTGTGGGGATAACGCTTTGCAGTGCAACCCACAGGCCTGACTCAACACCTAGCCGCGCTAGCCACCCCTCCCCGTCTGAGCACTCAGGTCTCCTTCCTAAGGAAACCAAGATCCTCGGGGAGAAAGAGCCTGGCTTTTGCCCCAGCATAGATTTGGGATGTGGCCAGGGCATGCACCTGGACCCTGGAAGCCAGGAAGTATCTGCAAATCTCACAACTCAAACGTACTCTTAGTTCCTCTACCTGTAAAATGGGCACCAGAGCTCTCATTAGAAGTCAGAAGCTCTCATCACCTGTCAGAAGTATTGAGAGTTTTATTTAATTAGTGTTTATAATAGTGATTCAAGATGCCAGATGCTACAGTGCTGAGCTCTCTCTATGTAGCTACGTCAATAGATAAAGAGGAGGGAAGACACTAAAGACATGCAAAGCATTCTTAGTTTCTTGCTGATGCAAATTACCGCAGGTAATTAAGAAAAACACTACAAAAGAAGGCGGTAGAAGTGAAAGCTTAAACATGAAGAAATAATTACTTTTTTAGAATTTAAGTGAAAAATTAATCAACTAATAAAAAGAACTTAGCATATTATAAGCTAACTCATTCTTTTATAATTGAAACACATGGGCTCACCTCTAAATTGCTATGAAAACTAACCAATAATATTACAATAGTTTTATTTCTTTTTACCTATCATGTAGTGTAATCATCATTTTGCCTCTTTGTGTGCGTCTCTGAAGAGTGAAATTTGCTAAATACCAATTTGCAGAATCAAGCTACCAAAGCGTCTCCTTACTCAGCAGAGAAGCAGATCTTGTCTGGGCTGGGAGGCGTCGTCTGAAATGTTCGGAGTCAGAAACTCTGCCAGGGTCAGGACTCAGCTTTTCTTATTGATCACTGTACTGCATCGTACAGACTCATTTTGCAGACCTAAAGGATCCCATGAGGACAGATAGATAGATATATATAATGTAGATAGTACAAAAAAAAAAAAAAAAAAAGGAAGCATACATTCTGTGCAATGTTTTTTGGAGGGGACCTTTCTGGTGTCAGGTGGGTGTCTTGTGCCACAGTTTTGCGCCCCAGCATCGGTGGCTTCCAGTTTCTCTCAGGATGTTTCCGAGCCCTGCTTAGCCTCCCCTTCATCGCAGCATCAGGGCTTCTTCACAGAGATTGGTAAATCACCATTTTTCTCTGTAATTCTCCACTCAGGCATAGCCCCATGGAAATTTGTGACGTCTCCTAATTGTGCTGAGCGGTATCACACCTTAATGACTGGCAATAACCTTTGTTTTATGTCCAGGTTGTTAATGCCTTTATAAGGGCCGTAGCAGCTGTCAGATGAGGTCAGGCATGAGTTCTGATTTTCCACTGTTGCATTTAGAGAAATGGTTTTTAAAACTCTTGAGCAATTCTCTTTTAGCAAATAGTAGAGTCCAGATATTTCCTCACTATCACTACATCACATACTTGGAGAGGTAAGTAAAGAATGAGTATGCTTTCAGATAATGGTTTAGCACTTGTATAATTGCATAGGGATGTGTACATTACAAATCTATATTACACACTATAGGAATAAGGCCAGGAGAGGCTTTAAGAAGTTGTTTGTCCTAAGAACTGCTTTGAGGCAGAAGCAGATCTAAACCATCCCTTACAAAGTTTGTTCAACCCATTCTTATAAACCTTTAATACCCAGGGAGGCTGTGGAAACTGCTAATGTGCTCCAGCGTGGTCAGAAAGCTTTCTAACTGGAATCCTCCTCTTGCAAATTAAAGCCATTCCTAATTTCTTGTCCAATTCTTAGTGGACATGAATAATTGATCCCCTTCCTCTTTATAACAACCGTTTAAATATTTGAAGTCTGTTATCATGTACCTCCTCAGTCTTCTCTTTTCTAGACTAAACAAACCAAGTTCTTTCAACCTTTCCTCATAGGTCACTTTTTCTAAACCTCTCATCATTTTGGTTGCTGTCCTCTGGACTCTCTCTGGTTTGTCTGCATCTTGAAGTGCAGTGCCTAATGCTGCACTCAGAACTGCAGTCAAAATCTCACCAGAGGAGCAGGAATACATGATGCACCCCCATTTCATCTCCAGATGCAATAGCATCATACTGTTGACTTAACATTCAGTCTGTGGTCCAGCTCTCACCCCTTGATTCTCTTCTGCAGAACACCAGTGGTACCTTTGATTTTTCCCCTTTTTATTGTAGTACTTTCAACTTGTCTTTATTGAATTGCAGGTCACTTCTCCAATTTAAAAGTGTCATTTTGAATTCTAATCCTGCTCCAAAAGTGCTCATACCCTGGCAGCTCGGTGCCATCTGCAAACTTGATAAGGGCGTGCTCTATTGCACAGTCCTAGAGGTTAGTAAATATTGAACAAACCAGTCTTAGGATAAACCCTTGTAAGATCTCTACTGACATGACCGCCCAGTTTGATAGCAAAGAATTGACATGTACTCTGAGTAAGGTTTTCCAGCTAAAAAGTGGTTGTGCTTTTCAGCAATCGGAGCTGGGGAAGGGACAAAATATTCAGAAATAGCAAAGAGTAAAAGAAAAGAATTTGGAGCAAGGATGCTATAAGATCTTAAAAATAGTAAATTATCTTGCATCTAAATGACTGTAATATGTGTTTCTTATTGTGTCTACTGCTGCGCAAGCAAAGCTTAATGTGATGTTTAGATTACTTTAATAGCTTTTGTTAATAAGGCAGTTTTCCCTGCATTTTTTATTTCATTTTAGAATGAAAGCAGTCCAACAAGTGCAAAGGGGATAAAATCATCTCATGGTTGTATTTCTTATGTCTTTTATGTAACTTAGATATCTGTTCACTAGTAAATTGTGGAACATTTGTGCACGGAGCTGTAGATGGAACCTTAGAGAACGAAGAGCTTTAGCCTGACCTGGGCTGACGATGCTTTCCAAAATGCAGGTTTCAGCCTAGCCTGGATTGCATGGTCCATTGCAGAAAGAGCTTATCTTAGCCAGTGTTTTACAACTTCTTGTCTCATTTTGTGGGGTTTTGCTGTGCGTTTAACGTCCCTTAGTTACTTAACTCTGCAAGAGAAACAGTCTGTGGCTGCTGGTTTGGATGTCAAGAGTGAAACCTGTAAGAAATGAGATGATGAACATTGCTTAAAGATGCTTACAGACTTTCAGTTACATGACAGAAAGAGTATCTTTCCCCTTCTCCTTGAATATTCTATTGACTTAGCCCTTTTCTTCTTGTCAGTAGCGTGCTTAATAGAAGAGCTGATTTGCTGCCCTGACCACAGGTCTGAGAAGTCAATCTGTTTCGGTAGATTTGATTACTTCCAGCAACCTACCTCATAGAAATTCACGGCATCCAATGAATTTCAGTAAAACACATCTTGAACTACATTTATAGCATGCAATGTTGTGATTCTAGAATTAAAGCACCAGAGACTATCTAAGAAGCATTTCCAGACAGGCAAAAACATAAACTTAAAATGACAAGGGTTTGGTCATCCACTCAAACGTAACCTGATTGAGAAATGCACCTGGTAAATGTAACATCTACTGACGTTCTGCTAACATGAAGACTGTGAATTGCCTTAGGAGACAGAAGTTCAGGTTTCTATGTCTAGTCTGGAAGTCAGTGAAAGTCCTTCTGCTAAAGCTCCCAGCAGGAGGCATATTTCCCCGCCTTTTCAGTTAACTTCTTGTCCTTGGTTTCCCTACCTGCAAAGGGAGTCTGAAGGTGCTCACCCATTTGTGCAGCATGCTTTTGTGGCTGAAGATGAAAAATGGGATGTGTTAGATAGTAGACACCACATAATGGTTTAAATTAGTATAAAATGCAAGCTAGAAGAGCCACCACCCAGTAGTGGAAAAAGAGATGGAGCTTAACTTCTTCTGTCACACAGTTATACCGGGTCATTTGACCCCACAGAAAAGTAATAGGTAGATGATCATTCCCAGCCAAAGGTGCATTATTAATAGTGACTTTACATGAATTTAGTTTTTGCTTGGAAAAATTAAGAAACCATAGATTTGTCTGGAGAATAGAGGTAAGCAGGAGACATTGTAAAGCCAGCCTTACGTTGTGAAGCTAGCTTGCCAGCATTGTCTTAATGTCACCTTAGGTAAGCAAAAGTCTCTTTATTTTCTCTTTATTAGAGAAAGAAAAATCAGGCTTTCTAAACTACTGTGGAGCATACATATGAGGACTAATTGGTTAATATCTTGAAAATGTAAGCAACATTATAATGAGTAATAGTAAGGAGCATTAAAATATTACCAAACAAACGTGTTATATCTATGAAGAAAAAGTGGCTGAAACAGTGAAATTCCAGAGACGTTTTCTGGGCTCCTTCTGCTTTGAGTAACACGAACACAATCTTCCTAATCCGCCGCTCCTGCTCTGACATTCCAGCCTCATGCATAGCCATTGGCAAACTTGGAACGTGCATCCGGTGCATTTTTTTGGTTGAAATGCTACATCTGGCTTAGCTGGCAAGTGTTACTATGCCTCTAGAAAGTAAGCCAAAGTGAAAAAAAAGGGAATCTTAACTACATGCAGGAAAGGATTACTGAAATATACTGTCCTCTTTGTTTCCTGGAAAACTGAAACTGCATTTATGGCCTCTGACCTTTGGAAAGATGGCCCCAGAAGAAAACCAGCTACCTAAGAGTTAATGTATGCAATGTACTGTAAGTATTTCATTAATTTGCTTATTAAAAACATGAAAAGCTTTTGCCTCTTTGACACCCAAACAAAAGGCAAGCAATTGGGAGACTTTTGACCTGAGCTTATCAGATGACTGGTGTAATGCTGTCAAACCTTCCCCACTGCATGCAAGTAGGGTCACATTTTAGAGGTGTTTATGACATTTTAAGGTTCATAACGCCTATCTTTGTCAACATGAGAATGATGCAGGTCAACCGGATGGGTTAATGAGGCCGAGCACATAAGGAAAAACATACAAAAGAGATGAATATCTAAATTAAAACTCACAATCTAAATAACCTGTAAAGCAAACATGTTCTGCCAAAAGCTAGAAATATCACAAGTTGCTTATACTTGATCATAAGCTTTGGTGCCCACTGGCATAATGTAGACATGGCAGTTGACTATTTTCAATTTTAAGGCAATATTAGACAGCTTTGAAAACCTGAGAACAAAAGTGAAAAACTTCTTATAGTTCTTGCAATTTCCTTTCACCCTTTTTCAGAGCAGGAATGTATATCGTCTTCTTAAATATCTCCATAAACAGTAATTTCAATGAAGAGGAAAAAAAATTTCCGCAAATCGCCCAAATGGCTTCACAGTGCAGTATGATCTTTTGGGAAAAAAAAACTAGGTTGATCTTAAATTTTGCAACAAAAAATGGGCACAAGCTCAGATCATTTAAAATTCATTTAAGAATATTTGCACCAGATCCAAGCAGCAGAGAAGTGAAAAACAACTAACATAACACAGAAAACATTTGTAAAATCTGGAATACTTTCAGGATGTCGTAGGCTACATCTACTTTCTCAAGGCATTTGCGGCCATAGGAGCAGATCAATAGGTTGGAGCAGTTGGTTCTTTATCTGCACTACAGGGAAGGCGGAGAGACAGGATTGTTTTAAACTTGATTTAGCCAGGATCCCTGATCTGAAATATCCCAGAGTGTGATTCCAAGCTTTCTGGAGGTCTAGTCATTGGTTTGGCCTCTTATTCCTGTAGTAGGAGTTGGAGAACATTTGGCACATGCCTGGATCAAAGCCTCCAGTTTAGTTTTCTCCAAACAGAACCCAGCTTATGTGCTGCAAAACCACTCTGCAAACTGAACCACTGCACAGTAAATGGGACAGTCTGGGGGATTTGCTTCAAAACTGCATCACTGCTCTGAATCACAGCACTGATGTGGATGCAGTCATAAAAGCCTCCCAAAAGGCAATTTAAAAACAAGCATCCCAGAGGAGACATTACTGGCAATTCCTGATTCTGTGATAAGCCTGTTTTTCAGGATGGAGAATTTTTCTCTAATAGCTTGATCTCCTGAATGCATATATTCTAAAACACTGGACGATGTGTCATTAGCATCTAGGCTAAGTAAAGTGTCTACACTCATTTAACTTTTCATTCCAAATTTCAGTCCACTAGGGTTTTTTTCTTCCTGGTAAGCATCAGATAAAATGTACAGGGAATAATAACATTCTTTGTGCAAACATTTTAGGGATTTTACATATATTAAATACACATGTATGTGCATACACAGACTACACTGGAGGGCTAGGAAGTATAGAGCAATATGACATGCCAACATTTTCTCTGCTGGGAAAATGTAATGGAATAGGTGTATACAGGGAGTTTTCCCACTCTACTATATCAATGCTTCTAAACATTCATGAAAGGACCCCTGAATTTGAACTACTAAACACAGCAATATTTTGTTCAATCCAAATGTGTAAAGCACTCTGACAGGAGTGAGACTTTTCAGAGAGCCTGGGTGAAAGGTAGTGTGAAAAACAAGATGTCATGATAAAACCAAGACATATATTTTTGTTATCTTTTTTTTTTTTTCCTCAGAAAACACCAGTGCTTTATGACAATTGAAAATTCAGAGAGATTGTTTTAGTCCCAGGTTCAGTGGTGGTTGCTTGGCTGATGATTTTTTTTTTTCCCCCCTCAAGATAAAGGCATTATTATGATGGTATTATTATAATGATTGTCTTAAAAGCTTTCTTATTCCCACCTAGCACTTTCACAAATTCCTTCCCTCTCGCCCCCCCAGCATTAGGGCTTCTTGGAATTTTTAGTATTGTTCCAATTATTTGTAGGAAAAACACAATGTCATTACATTCAAGTTTTCCCTGACAGAAGTTGCAGAGATTTTGGCCTACAATCATTGCTTAGCTGAAGAAATGCCAAGAATAAAAACAGAGTCCATCTTAAAAAATAATAATAATAATTTCTAGTTAGACTGATCATATGTGTATAAACTATTTTTCAGCATCTTTTTGATGATGAAGATGTCTGCCTGATATCTTCTGAGATGACAATAGAATCACAGAGAAGGAAATTTAGCTTTGAGTTTAGGATTAGCACACGCTCCTCTACCTAAATTTAGACGTTCTACAGATATCCACAGAAGAGTGCAGAAAAGCCCTCAAAAAGGAGGAGGACTCCCCCCTACTTCAGCATCTCCCATAGGTCCCCGAAGCCAACTGAGGAGATAAAAGATGGAAACATATCTGGTCTTAGAAGAGCTAAAAGTAAGGTTTAATTTTGTCACCCTTACCTCCTGGCTTTACCATCTCCTGCCATAATATTCATCATAAGCATCTCTACACGTGCATTTTATTAGCAATTACCAGCATCCCAGTGATATCTTTGGGATCATGACTAATAACTAAGATGGATGGGTACACCTTCACATGCCAAACAAATTGGTACCAATATGCTACACTGTATTTCAAAGACATATACTAACAATTTTTTCTAGTCAGGAAGCAGGGTCAAGCAGGTAGCTATATTGATAAACCTAAGTATTCATACCTATATTTCTTAATTTCTGTCTTCATTACTGAAAATGTTTCTGTTTGACCCAATTTTTTTTTAATTTGTCTTTTGCAAAAAGCAAGCTCAAAGAGGTGATTTTTAGTTATTTGCTTTCATGAATTTTGCATGTGCATATTGGGCATTTTCAGAGCAAAGCCTGAACGATATCAAACAAAGCTGACCATCACAAAGTGAGATTAATACGGACCAGTGGAAAGGTATGGAAATTCACTGAGTTAATGGTGAAAGAGACCATATGTCCTCTGACACCTTGACTTGATGGAATGCCTCTCCATAAATGCTTCCTTAATGCATCCCGTTGTGCCTAGGTGTGGGATGACGTATGGTCTGCCTCCGTCCTTTCATGAGCTTTCATCCCTTTCATTTACAAGCCGTGTGTTCTTATAATGAAGATTTTTCTGTTCACCAGAATATTGGAAGAGGGCAATTAGGGGTAATTGTTCAAAAACTTTGTTAGATGCACATGCAAGTCTATGAGTAGTATTTGGGTATTGGCAACTTTGGGAATGGTTTTGCCAGGGCCTTCTATAAATCAAAATATAACTCTCCTCCCTTCCCTTTTCTTAACACTAAGGTTCAAAGCATTTGCAGAGATGATTACTACTCTACAATCTCTTTTAAGCACCCTACTCTCTGATATGTTCTGATAACAGGAGTTGCACATTTCTTTATCAGGACAAAAGAATTCCTAGCAGTATTATTTTTATTATTACAATCAGCCCCAGTCAGTTCCACATCCATAACAGTAGGGCCTAAATAAACAAGCAATATACAGGAAGACATGGTCCCTGCCTCAAAATGTTTATGATCTAATTTAAGACAAGACACAACAAGTGAGTATAACAAATGTTCAACACAGATTCAAAATGTAAACATACGGTAGATAGGAAAATGGCCATAAATTCCTCTATCAAAGATAACACCTCTCAAAGTCTCTCGCACAGTCTCGGTAACATGAAACATGTCAAGCGAAACACACATAGGGAAGGGAATGCACATGTTGGTGTTGCTGCTGAAAATTCAAGTAAAAACTAATGCAAACTAAAAGCTTTTTTGTGTTATTTAGGAAATACATTCAGGCCTAAGAAAATAAAATATACAAATGACTGTGATTCAAAGAGTTGGGATTTTTCTAGGGTGGGCACTCATATATAAATAGTTTGTAGCTGATACTAAAACAATAAATAGAAAAATGTGTATGTATGCGGCTGTTCTTTAGTTTTATGTTATCTAACATAGGAAAGACATCTGGAGTGTTGGTTTTATTGTTCGTTTATTGCTTTATTGTTTTGTTTAAAAAGGTAATATTGTCTCCTTTGGATATGGTAGTGACTATAAGCATAACAAACTCTGATCCTGTGATTAGAGCAGTGGAGCTGGATGTATGTGGCATCTAGGGAAGGACACTCCTGAACTTGTCCATATTCAGAGCTGTTTTGGGGCCATGCTCTGAGTCAGACCCATGGGCGATGCCAAGAGCAAGCACCTAAGCTCTCTCCAGCCAGCCTCATGCCTAGATTTAGGGCCCAGATATGTTCAGATGGTCGGTCCACAACCAGGTCCCTATTCCATCCAGGGCCTCTGAAAGTGAGCATGACACACCTTATAAATATTTCTAGCTATACCTCAAGCCGTTTGCTGCAATGCAACTCAAAGGTCGCATCCTAAATTGGCCTCAGTAAACAAGTTCAGGGGACGTCACTGTAGGTGCAGTACTTTGCTCTGGCAGAGTATTTGGGCCGTATGCTTCTGCGTGAGTCACCTTTGAAGGTCTTGGAATAGCTGGTTGTTCTGTGATCACCCTTCCCTCTCCCCCTTCCCCTTGTCTGACGAACAATCATAAGCCTCAAAATCAATAATTACAGAGTCAGCTTTACCAACAGGTAATATTCAGGCACACAGGTTCAAAATGTAAACATAATATAGGAAGAAAAGCAGCTGTAAATTTATCTCCTGAAGATAATGCCTCTCAAAGTCCCTTTTGCAGACTTAATAAAATAAAACACACTGAACACCAAAGGGATTGCATAGCAGCCTAAACAGCCAATTGAAAATATCCAGGCTGCCTGGGCTTAGCTCCGATGGCCGGCGGGCTTTCCTTGGACCTTCCCACTCCCAAATCAGCTAGAGTGAGCCCCACACCGTTTCCAGCGAGAGCTCGCTCAGTCGAGCCCCGAGATGCATGGTCTTTGTTGGGCTGGATATTGAGATTACAGATTCTGCAGCTTTTTTACTGCAGGGATTATTTCTGCTCTTGGGCTGGACTAAATTTCCCCTCTGCTGTTACCGGGCGCTCTGCTGCGAGGCAATTCTTTGCTCAGCTTCCCTCACCTGCCTGCTAGCAGCCTTTACCACACAGTGTTTCATATATAGATATAAAACCCCACTGTGCAAAATACTCTATTCATCCAGGCACTTGCGTGTTATTTGTTATTGATAAATATCAATATTATCATCATTAGCAGAGCAGACAAATTACCATTATTATCTATTTAACTGGCTGCTAGTACAAAGGGGGTTGGTTTGTTGGTTTGGGTTTTTTTTTCTTTTCTTTCTGGTTTTGAACCCTATTATGAAAAGACTGTGAAGGAAATAAGGAAGAAAAAGGAACACTCCACCATATGAAAAACTACGTTCAGCGTCTACAAACAAATTAAAATCAGATAGGAAAAGAAGTAGCTTCCACAAGAGAGGATTAATGAACACACACACTGGCCTGAGTTCTGCCCTTAGGTGAAGTCAATGAAAAAAAGCAAGTGCATATTTTTGGCCCATTACGTCTTTCCTTACAATGTTTTCTTAATATAAACCCAAATCCAGGGACCAGATCAATTCCAAAATCTCTCAAGTTTTCTCTTGAGCAATATGAAATCTTATGGAAAATGATTTCTAATATCACAGAAAACAGAACATGTTCAGTACAACTGGGAACACGCTTATTTCACACAGATGAAAGAAATAATCCCACTCATTCTAATTGGAGAATATTTTTCTGGGGCAGTGATTTTGTCAGCTGTAAAAATGATTAATGCTGTAATTCAGCAGGATACTTAAGCACATGTTCAGTCAATTCCTATTCAGCAAAGCATTTAAGTACTTAACTTTACGCACATGCTCAGGAATTTCAGCATGTGCTTATGGGCCAGATATGGAAACGTATAGCATCAAATGACACAGGTTTCCAGCCATTGCCCAGCAGTCATGCGGTATGATACACTGACTGCAGCGGCGTTTTGGCATCTCCCTTCATCTTGCCATTGGATTCTCTACATGCCCTATTAAATAAGGTTTGACTATGAAATGAAGCCTAAGGCAATATTTTTGTTATAGACCTAATACATAGCATTTTCAACACCAGTGACTACAAAGACAGCCCGGTCCCTTTGCTAAGGGGATATTTGCACATTGAGCTGCGTTCTGCTTAAAAGCAGCATCAACGTGGAGGCAGAGGCAAGTCTGCCACCCTGCACCTCTCAGCCTCCCTCCTCTGGAACGCACACCCGGGAGGCTCGCCTCCCTGCTTGTACAATCCCATTTCCTTTCCACACCGATTGCCGAGATGGAGGCAGCTTTGGTTTGAGTCTTGCAGCAGGCACAGCCCCAGCAGGCAGGATGCATGTGGTTGGGAGAGGCTGGGGGAGGAGAGCGGATCGCACATGCTGCAAGCACAGGCACGAGGAAACACATTTCTCTCTATTGCTAGGGGACATGTGCAGACACATGCCTGTGGCTGCAATGACAATATGATGTAAAACAACAGGATTTGCGCATCCCCTATGGAAAGACACCATTTGAGGAGAGCGTGGAAAGCAGTGAGAGCAATGGAGAGGTTGCTGTCGCTGGAGGAGAGGAAAATCCCCACTGGTGGTGATGGAGAGTAGGGGCAGAAAGACAGAGCTGGAGAAGGATGACCAAGCATATCATTAGGCAAAAAAAAAAACTTCTGGACCATCCAGGAAGAGCTAGAGCAGGGGCAAATCTACTATTTGCCAAACTCATTGATGGTGGTTACCATCTTGTCCAGACGTCCAGATGGTCATAACGTTCCCACATCTAACCAGATGGATCCAAATGTTTCGCTGTATTTTTTTCCTCAGTTTTCTTAAACTGATACATGGGGTTCAGAAACAGGTGTCCTCAGTGTGAAAAAGTAACTATCTTCAACCTTCAACTGAAAACCAGCCAGTACAGAGAGGGCAGCAGCAAACTGCATAAGGGAAAAAGAAGTCTTTTAAAAAAGGTAAGTAGTTTTTACAAAAGCATGAGAGAAAAACACATACATGTTACCACTGACCACCATAAAAGCTTTAGCATGGAAAGTCTGGAAGCAGACTGATGTTTTGTTACAGGGTGGGGGTTTTTTTCCCCTGTTGTTCAGACATCTGTTGAAATCAGAGCTGGATAAATACTTTCGATTAAAGTTATACAGTCTCAGCATTTCACCATATCTTTATGAATTTTTGAGGAACAATAATTCCAAACAGTACCCAGTTTTCTCTTAAACTGTGCATATCCACATGTATGTGACTGGAAGCCATCTAATTTCTTTGAATATGTATGAAAACAGGTCACTGATGATGTCTCTAAACTTTACTGTGAGCAGAATTGTAGAAATCTGTAAACACACATATGTCAGGTTATCAATCAATAATCTGCTAGAAGCTCTGTAGGCAAATTTCTTACCATTGAAGCCACAACCCTTTAGTGAAGACAAAACTGCACTTCTTCTCTGACATGATGGACTTATCTCAGAGTGGCCAACAGATCCTAAAAATAAAAAATGCTTTTGATTAGGAATACAATTCAGCTGTAGCTTTTTAATAAAAAGAAGAAAAATAGCACCTGTAAGTAACCCAAAGAAAATGCAGCATGAAATTTAACGCAGGAGACTTTTGGCGTGAAAAGCTGAGCTACATATTCAGGATGGTGGCCCAAATACAGATACACATAGAAATATTTGGTTTTGACATGCCTGATGGAACACCAGGCATGAATAATTTCCCAGTATCTGAGGGGAAAAAAAAAGATGCAAACTGATTTTAAGGGAGCAGCTACAAATTAATAAAGGTGTGTCATTGTGATAGAAACTTTATGAAGTACCAAAACTCTACCCTATAAATGGTGTCTAATCTAAACCATGGAACAGCTCGGTTTGTCTCTTCCTTCCCCCAACACTGAAAATAAAAATACTCTTTCACAGGGGACAAAAGGGGCATAGCCATATTTTTAGTAGTTCTGGCCAAACTTTGCAAATAACTTCAGGAAATATTTTTTACTTTGATTTTCAAAGAGAACCTTTCAATATGTTATTTGGAAACCCTATATCACCCAGAAATACATCTAAAACTCTTTCAGGCTGATAATCATATAAATCAGAAAACATTGTAAATATATAAAATTAGTCTTCTATAGGGCAGTTTTTCATCCTTTCACCAAAAAAAAAAAATTGTAATTTGGCATAAAACCCCAAATTATTTATTAAAGAAGTCAATCACTGAACAGAAAAAAAAAAATTTGAACAGTTTTATTAAACAGAATAAGAATAAATGAAATGGGAAAAATATACAGTCCGAGGTATCTCAGAAGGGATGGGATGGTCACTACCAAGGGAAGCAACAAAGTACAAAGATCATGGATACAAGAGGAGAAAGCAGGGCAGAGTAGATGAGAAGAGAGATGGGAGGAAGGTTTGTGGGACAAGAGTGGAGGAGACAGAGTATGATTTCCTAGAGGGAATATGGAAAAAGCACAACAGAACTTCTTTGTTTCAATTTGATTTTAAAACCACCATCACGTCTGGGTCACAAGTTAGCACACCCTTACAACTCAAACTGGCTCTACAAGTTTTTCACCCCTTTAGACTGTGTTACTGTGTTGTACTTTAAAACCAGTTTTTCCTGTGGTCAACAAAAAGTCAATGAAAAAGAACAATACAGCTCCAATTGCATTTTTGGTCTGCCGTTGATAACATTGCTTGAATACATTTGCACAAAATCATTTCTGGTATACTTCCCTGTTCATACATGCATACAAGTTAATGATAAAAAACTGCATCATTAATGGACCTACTAGCGATAGTCCAGTTCTTCATGATTATTATTATTTTATTATCCTTCCTAATTTAAACTTTGAATTAATTTGATTTCTTTTAGAAATCAAGTCAGGGCAATTTCAAGTATACCCAAAACCTACTTTAGCTGGAGATACCTGCCTGAAGTCACATAAGCAAGAGGATTGCTAAAAAGAGATTTTTGCAGGAGAACAATTCATGTCAGAGATTCATAACGCTGAATTCATTTTCATGATGTTGATTGTACTTGTAGTTAACTAGTTTCTTAAGAAGACCAATAAGTCTTCTTGCCCCTCTCCATCCTGCAAGTTGACCCAGGTGAACCAACTTGAGGAGTTTGCACAGACTGTTTGAGAAGTGTTTGTTTAATAGACTGATTAATATAGACAGGAACTTTCCAGAGCCCACAAAAACACATAAGTCTATAGTAAGTTCCATTAAAACTCAGGAAACTTTTCTTCTCCCCTTATACTGGTTATCCCTGTGTGTCCATGATTCATTTCTTTCTTGCCCAGTGCTGGGAATGCCTTCCACTCCCTCTCTCACTCTGCACTTCATGACTATATGCCAAAGTTACAAGGCTTCATACAACACTTCTATTTTTAGCACTTAGCTGCTAGTTCTCATTGCATTTTCTGAGCAAGATAACATCTTCTTCTGGAGCTTTGATATGGGTTTGTTATTATTTCCAAACTGATGAACATGGCTAGGATTGGTGGAATCACCTGCGAATAACATGGACTGTAATTTTTGGCATTTGCTGTAACTGAGCAGTTATTTACAGATATTTTTTCCATTATGAGCTAGCTGCGAGTACACCTGCAACATTAACAGATACATGGTTTACTTGCTGTGCCAGTTACAGGAGGTAGCAGTTAAACAGTGAAACACAGCGGTTTTAGCTTGTTTGTACTTATTTCCCCACTTATTTCCCACCAGTCCCGACTGGTTTAGTAGCCCTCTCACATTTAATACTCTTACAATTAATTCCATTCCAATCAAGTGATCCTTACAAAGCCACTGTCAAGGATCATTATCCCAGTTCTCCATATTTATATACGGATGGAGAACCAAATAGAAAGCTTAGGTTCTTTGCCTGAAATCCCAGCACAATTTAAGGCCCCAGGCTGGCAGTGTCAGACTCTATCCTGACCCTAAGGGATTAGGGGTGCGAGGAGCCCTCTGAGGGTCCCACCACAGCAGGGTGCCTCCAACATCGGCAGGTCCTGCACCTCAGYGGTGGGAGCAGAGAAGGGGCTCTTTCTCTTCTACATACCTCCTTCATGGAGACATAGGGCGGTTCGCAGTCAGCCCAATGTGAACACATAAAGTTGTGTGATGCAGGAACCCACTCCTGTTCCCTAAGTTAGGATCAGGACACAGAGCCCTGTATGATTCTTCCCTTTAAGAGAATTGTTTTGCTCAATAATATTTTAATTTCTCCCTTCCCCACTCCAAAGTCTGAAAAGTCCGCTCTTTCCTCCTTTCTACACATTAAAACTCAGGAACCCCCTCTCCTCCCTGCCCTCTCAGCTGCCACTGTCCGAAACAATCTCCTGGAGGATAAATTCTTCAAGAATAATAGACTTTAAAAAGGCCATGAAGATAAAACTTTGTAAAGAAGGAAGGAAAACCAACAATGGGAAACTGCCCTATCTAGGTTAAATACATATTTTGGTATACATACTATTTACGCAATAGAGCCTAATGGCTTCTTCAAAAGCCATTAAGGTGTATTAAGTAAATACATAATTTGGTACGTGAGCTAATTTTGAAAGCACATTATTCTGTTTACAATACATTCTTTCAGGTCTGAAATCTACTCTTCTGAAGTGCCTGAAGAGTGACTCACAAATGGATCCTTAATCCACAGCAAGGAAATCACCTCCTAAAACCAGACCGGCTGTCTTAAAGTTTACATAGATGGTTGGAAAGAAAAGAGAAAAGAATCCAAATGAAATATTAACCAGCTGAGTGCTCTCCAGTGTACTGAGTCTATGGGATAAATCATACCACCAGTGATACTCTATCCACCTAATACAGAACATGCCATCTGAAATACCACTGCATGTGAGATCCACATGTGAGGGCATGCACTCAGATACAGCAGGAGAAGAGTTAGAGGAATGCTGCCTTTCACTGTGAAGTAAAATAAATGAAATGAAAAGTGATGTTTCAGGAAAGATCTATTTTGTATTGCATAGTATGTGAATTGATGTAATAAATGACAACAGTAATTCCTTTTTAGGGATTCATCCAAGCTAAGACTGCAGATCCAAATACTCAGACTTTCAAAAAGTTTGGATCTAGGTCTGAATTTTTCAGTTTAGGTCATCTGTAGTAACAGTAAACATGCTGCTTGTCTCTTACATAGAAGATTGTGTACCAATGCTGAGATCTCCACGAACCTCCTAACTTTTTTTTGAAGGTGAGGACACAAATATCCTTTCTTCTTACAGTATGCATTTTGCAGCAGGAATTCTTATTTCACAGTGAGTGTGCACATCATTATAAATGTACAACTTGGCCCAATCCCCAGCTGTGCCCAATGATTTAAATGTCAAACAAAAATAAGGATAATCCACATGCGTTTCTGGGGAAGGTTATGGACTTCCTTCCACTGATGGCAGCACACATGGCAGTAGATTGTAGACTGAAGAATGAGTAACTAATCAATCTGTATTTTATGACAGAGGGGAGCAATATTTGTTTTTGAAAGTCATGATGCGGGCTAAGAGATAAAATTTTAATCTCCTGATCTGTCTGAGCACAGGTTTGGGAGCCAGGAAGTTCTGTGCTCCAAATCCAATTATCCAGAAATATTGACCTGTCCTCTTATACAGATGACTCTAGCTATTTATCCTAAAACTTATCACGGTAATGTCTGATATACAGAAGTACTATTTTTTCCATTCTACAGATGGGGAACTGAAATAGAAAGAGATGAAATAACTTGCATCAGGTCACATAGGAAGTTGTTAGAGGATCTGGGGACCAGATTACCTCAATTTTGCCTCAATACCTTGATTACAGGGCATTCCTCAGAAAGGCCATGCTGGTAACAAAACAGCGTATTAAACCAGATGTGATTAAACTCAATATAAATGATACATACTAATAAAACAGATTTCTTTGTCTGAAAAACAGGAGAAATTTAAGACAAGGAATGGGGTGGGAGGCCTAGATTGAAGGAATAATATTCAATGTTAAGAAAATGAAGTCGTAAAATCTTTGTCAAGCATTGCTCAACTCTTCAAACCATATGGAGCATGACTGCTGGGCTTCATATAATGCCCCAAATGTTTTTCATTTTCTATTCCACCGTTCACAGCAAAGGCACAGTGCTGTAATCCCGTCCTTCCGTTAACTACCAATTGTTTCTTTTGCCAACCTTTTTGCTTTAAAATATCATTTTTTATGAAGGATAATGTTATATAGTGGAAAACTGTAAAAATTTTATGGATAGCCTTGGTGCTGAGAAAATGCATTCTTTCAACAGTTTTATTATATATATATTTTTTTGTCCATTACACATTTACAGGGTTTTCTCCATTGTATATATGTGTGTTTTATAGTTCATTCTAGACAAAAGGCATTATGTTAACAGTCCTATCATTTAGAACTTTAATTCACTATTATGTTTTTACCTTTTTGTGGAAAGAATGATATTATTTTTTTCCTTCTTGGTAGTGCTCGCTGTTGTTAATAAGAATAATGGGTGATCCTAAAAAGGGTTAGGTGTGGATAACCACTCAATGGTTCAAATGTGTCTCTGAGCCTCAAGAACAAGTGTGGAGATCCAATTCCCAACACATCAGATGGGATGATTTAACTCCAATATAAGGCAGGCTTACATGTTATGTGCCCTCAGTCAAATGTTAACCAGTCTCCCAGTCTCTGTGCTTCCCCCATGTCATTTCAAGCATCTGTTAACCAACTCTAGCTCTTGTGATGSTCATTCACAGGTAAATCAAAAAGAAACGTGCTCATATCAAAGGAATTAAATGCATTTACTTCGACTTTAAGAGACGCCTATAAACTCTCTTTTGACATTCCTTCCTACTAACCAGCCAGTCCACTCTTTTAAAGATTGACATTTCTTTGCTCTACATCAGGCCTCAAGCCTTTAAATGTCAGCCTGGACTCCAAAGGTCTACTTATAATCTCTGCTGGTTCACAACCACCCCACTGCAACCCCTACCTTTCTTTGAAGCTGAACTCTAAGGCACGGCTGAGCTGCTGGTGCCACTTCTCTTTCCTGTGTGCTCTGTTGAACAGTCCAGTCCAATGCAACATGAGCCCATGGAGGATTTCACGCTGGTAACAGAGCAACCTAGCCCAGAGACAGCTAGGTTACTACAGCTAGAGTGAAGCCAGAAGATGAGAAACTGAGACAACAGAGGGTCAARAATGCCAATCAGAGAGCATGACCTCCTGAAAGCCTCCTGTTATCCGAGTTCTTCAGCCAAATGGTTTTGAAACTTTTACAGTGATTAATGGGGTCCAATTTGAGAAGAAAATTAAGAGCAAGTTTCTTTTTATGGTATGGGATTTTGATATGATATGGTCCTTAAGTTTTCAAGCAGCTAATCACATTCACAAGTAATTAAATACTGCAACTTGTCTTCTTTCTTTTCACCATAAATTGATATTTGCAGCAACACAGAACAACTGCTATACTTATATGGTTGTGAGTTATTTTTAGCTCCATTGTTCATTGTCTTTCATACATGCTAGTTAATGGGCAGTCCCTGAGCACCTTCTTTCCCCCTCTAGCAGCAAGAGTCCATGCAAAATAGTCATGGCAGATAAATCCTTTTTTTTCCTTTTTTTTTTTTTCATGAACACCTAAGGGAAGCAAAGGACTTTCTGATCATAAAAAACACAAAACCTTAGACTCAAAATATGATGGAAGCCAAACAGTGCACTAATAAACATAAGAAGCATACATTCATAACAACTTTGATATACTTTATTTGAGACTAGTTAGCTTGAATTATTTACACAATGGGCTGAAGAAAAAAATCTTCATCAGCCCAGAGTATGAATTCATACATATAACCTTAAAAATCACTCACAGAAATCTGTGAAAACAATTTTTACCTTCTCACAGCTCAAAACATTGCACTATTTACCACCAGCAACTCTTCTGCTACCAGACATCGAGGCAGGGAGAAGAGGCTTGTGCAGACTCATGGACAATCTTAGTGACTAGCTGCTGTATTTTCCCTACTARCCAGAATTACCTTTAACTACTTAAGTTATCTATGTCCTCCAGTAGTTATTCCCGCTAGCTGCCTCTGCAGCTCTGCTTTTATATATTGAGTCACTCCAGCTTTCTGGAGTGTTTCTGTTATTTCAGAAAGGATGAAGGATGTCCTGAATCCAGACAGGGTCTTTATCACAAGGGTTTTCTCTTCCATCTTCCTCTTTCGCCTTAGTGCTGAAGACTTTATTAGGTTGAGTGCCTCAGTAGTGACACACTGGGGCTCTTCACAAGGAGACATATGTCTTATCTTCCCCATCTTTGTAACTTAGCAGTTTGGAACAGAAGGATGCAAAGATATTATGAAATGGATGTAAACCAAACTCAGCATGTTCCATTCCAACCCTCTGGTTCTTCAAGAGAAATCAACAGAGTGTTTCTCCACCTACGGACTGATGATCTTCCACCCCTCGCAGGAGGCAATCAGGCCCCAGCTTACATGAGCGCACAATAACACAACATCAGACCCCACAAGAGCAAGCACTGGGCCTGGAGAAGGCTAATGCAGCAACTCAGAAGACTGTGTTAAATTCCCTTCTSATTTAAATATGCCTTCTGTAACAATTGTTCTACTTGGTTTGTGCAGGCAGGAGCTATACCTTATGATGATACATGGGGACCATACTGTCTGATAACCAGTTTCAGAAAGCTTCAACCTCTACTAGAAAAGTTGACCATATGAGACTCAAACACAGAGGTGGGAGACATCCATCGGATTTCCTACCTAGAGGTGGCTAGATCATCAAGAAGAATTTCACATAATAATTAAAGTAAATGTAGTAGGATATTTGCAAAGGGAAAACCCTAAATTTCCATTTACATAAGAAAAGACTTGCACTACTCAGGTCAGACTCTAGTTATGTGTTCACATCATTGAAGTAACAGGAGTTGTAAATTGTGAATACTCATAGTAAACTGTTCTCAAATAACCTACAAGCCAGATCAGAAATTATTTAACTAATAATTTGAAATGACAAACAGAACCAAAAAAAAAAAAAACCCAGCAGAGTATTTGCAGACCATTCATAAACAGGAGAAAGAGATTAAATGTCAGATAAATGATTCATTATGGATTATTCATTCAGCCTATGTGTGAACATGTGACCGGAGGAAACCAGTTATATCCATTCGCTACTTTTTTGCTTTAAATGAGCGTGCTCAGTATAGGCTATTGTTTAGTTGGGTTACAGAAGCATTTCATAAGAAGGGCTTCCCTATTTATCACTCAAAAAAAAAATTAGAATTAAAAAAAAAAAAGTAAGGACAACGACCCTTCTGGAGTCTGAGTGCATATGTTCAAAGTAACTCTGCTGTATAAGCCAACAGAAAATTGGCCCCCAAAATGACTTATAAAGGGATTTTGTAAGACATGAACAGAACAGCATGGGCTCTGGCTAGGCAAAGAATTCRGAGTTGTAATAGAAAACATTTATTTGGCTACAGCTAAACATCCCAACACATGTTAGCATTTGCTGCCAATATGCTTCCTAATTAAGAACAACATAAAATCATAGGAAATCCTGTATCCCTGTCTTCATGCACTTTCCTTGTATCTTCGGTGTCCTGGCTCTGTTTCTCAAGTATAGCCTGCACAAGAGAAAGGTTAATTCAAAAGTAATGTTTTGCCAGCCATTAACTGTGTTGTCATTAACAAGATTAATGTACATTCCACTATGCATCACCAAGTGCATTCCCCCTCCTGCCCCCACCCACCCTTTAAACAACTGCTCCTATTAAAACCTAATGAGCACAGCACAATTTAAAGAATAGCACCATTTCTGCTGGGCAAAGTGTCGTCTGTAAACCATATAAAGCTGCAGGATTATTATGGATCTAATTGAAGGGCAGCTGAAAAAAAATCTGTTCTCTCTTGGACTGTGAAGTCTTGGCCATGTTTATATATTTTACCACAATGAACAGATTTCAAGACGAAGGACAGACTAGTATCTGTTTTTCTTCCTAGCCCCCTCTTSCTTCAATCTCTACTCTTTCTTCATCTGAAACCATTCAGAGACTCCCACTATGCAGAGTCCCACACCCAGGTTACTTCCAACTCATCATCCAGTGATTACTGCACAGATAAACAGTTGACTGGATCCTTCTAAACAATCATGAGATACATTTTTTTATAAGCTGCTCTTAGGGGACCCTAATTCATCAGCATGGATGGAGCCTGGACTCCCTTGCCCAGCCAAACTCACTCTGTTTTTTCCAGCGGAAGCAGCAAACAAATTGCTGGGTGATTATACACAATGCTCCTCCTTTGTTTTCATATTGAAGTGGCCACCAGTTTGGAGATCAAGAGATCAGCCATGAGATGCTTCCAGTTTTTCATCAGGTTCTTGAGAAATTTCAGAATTATTTATTTTATTTCCAGAAAATGCGTACTCCCTGCCCTGCTCTTTTCCTGCTTGGTCGCTTTACATTTCTGTTTCCCCCCCAGGTTTTTTTTTTTTTTACATCTATTTATTGCCTGTTTTTCTTGGCTCATTCTCACTTTCCATTTTTCATTATTAGTTCTTTATGATCTTCTGTTTCCTTTTTTTTTTTTTCCTCTGTCATGGCTGCTCTCCCAGTTGTTCTCCTCTGGGGCCCTGAGTTTCCCTTAGCTAATGAAACAAGAGCTGCCTACCTCCCTTGCTTTTGCAATCCAGCTGTTTCCTTTTTAAAATATAAACTCATCTTTATTCAGTGAAGTTCCTGTGCGGGGTCTGATCCTTTAAGAGGAGATTGCATTTTGTGACAGAGAGAGGGAGGGAAAAAGTAAACTTTGCTGGAGGAAAAGCCCTTTGGGTAGAAATCCAACCAGCTTGCTCTTGAAAGGCAGAGCCTTCTCCAGTAAAACTGGGTCGTTATTTTACTTAGCACCTCTTGGCACCTTGACATTGCAAAAGTCTCCTTGACAGTCTCCCCTCCCTTTTCCTCCTTTAGCTCCTAAAACCTCCCACCTTGAAAGCTTAACGTTTCCTGGCCTCTGTGAAAGTATAGTCTAACTAACACCACAAACCTGGATTTTATATGATTAGTTAGTGAAAACTTGCCAACTTTAGGTGCAGCCTGCCAAGTCAAGTCAATTTACTGTGATGCTTTGACTGTGCAAGTAGGCCTTAATCCCCCTTTAATCTCCAGTGTACCCTTGACATCATGGAAATTACTTACAAAGCTAATGTCATCAGATGATCCATGTTAGCTATTTCAGTGAATGTTCTTCTGCACAATAGAGCAAGTTTACCTTGTAAGACACAGGCCCCAAAATATTTTCGCTTAATGAGCCCAGCAGATATCATCTTACAAATGGGGAATGAAAACTCCTTCTTCTGCACTGTAACTCCCCAGGCCTCATGTGACTTGGAATTTACATGCTAGCCAAGCGTCAGGTCAGTGTATTTTATTTCATGTCTGATTGATTGGATAAAGAGATTTACATAGTAGCCACAACAGCTATGAGTTATTAGGAAGGCAAGTTTCCCTTTTCAACTCTGCAAGGCCCCTCCTGTACCAAAAATGTTTGGCCGACATAAAAATTTCTACAAGAATCATTTCTGATAGCGTGTTCAGCCATCAAGAGCATAAAGGAAACAGAAAAATAATGCCATGTTGTGCATGTGGCAACCAAGGTGAAAATTAACATGTCTAACAGCAAGGAAGTTAACTCTGTTATTATTTATTGATTTAATAATAAGGACTTCCATTTATATAGTACCCTTTATCTCAAAATGACCCAAAGTGCTTCATATACCCAAAAAAAATGATGTGCAACCTACATAAAAGGATCGTTCCATCCATTACAGGAGCATTGCAAGTGCTGGAAGAGGGACAGGACACACAGCAATCTCCTGGGCAGCCTCCGCTAAGGCTAAGACCAGGGTTTAAGACAGGAAGTGAAAGGAATACTATATCCCCTCACATCTGTAGGATGAGCTCATGATTTGGAGAGGAGCAAGGTCACTGGGGTCAGCTATCTCTTGCAAAAGAAAGAAAGCTTAGAGGACTTATTTTAAAGGTCTGCAGAGGTGAAGTAGGGTACTGACACCTCTTGTGTCAGTAGGGTAGTGCTCTGCATAGACAGTTTGTGATTAAGGAGTGGCTCATTAGTGTCTTAGAGGGAAGAGGAACACTTATGAATGCTCCTTCCTGGATCACTTAAGAGGCTTTTAGGAGTGTCTCATCCCAGCACCGTTCTACCTCTTCCTCATTTAGGTTCGACATTGCCCTTTGGAAGCCAAGGAGATGCCTAACATTCATTTGCGTGGGAACAGGACCAGATACTTCACTTGTGATACAAGATGAGAAAATAACACACAGCAGAACATCTATGAGCAGCCAGACCCTGAGAAAAAAACACATACATCTATCAAAATGAAGGTGTAAAAGATTGTACGTGCTCTGTATCTGTCTACAAAGCTGCTTCTTCACCTDCAAAGTGCAAAATTGGATGTGCAGTACCAGTATTTACATATGCTCTTGGCCCATTTGAGAAAAAAATGCCAACTTTGCTTCAACATATGTCTCCAGTCAACTAAAACTTTGCCCACTGTGAGAGGAGATCTCTTTTCTTCCCCAGACATGTGGCCCCTGGGACAGAAAGTGGCGGCTCCATGTCGAAGGACCTTACAACATTTGAGGAAGAGAGCAAGATATGAATCCAGATTCAAAGTTTACACGGTGAATGGGTGTCTCCATCGATAGCGCTAATCCATGTCAGCTTGTGAGAGAAAGGGGAAGTAAAAATAAACCTGAGCAACAAAAGCTAAGAGGGAGTTTAATTAGGAAGGTAAAGTGCAGCCACCCTATTTGAGATTTAGCTAAAACACTGAGCTAGCAGCCTCCCAAGCTCTCACAGCAATTTTTAACTAACAGATGCAGTCAAGCTTTCAGTTTTATATTGCCGTCATAACTCATGATACACAATCTTGGGCTGTTTTCAGAAGGTCCGTAGAACGAGGCCAGCTTGCGATTTCATACCAGGGGGCTGCAGCGCTGCTCCGCTGCCAGCACCTGTGCCCGACATCTGATCTTAGGGCTGGAGCACATCCTCTCCCCCCTCTTCCCTCTGTGGGACTGGCTATGCCAAGCCAGCGAAGAAGCATTCCAGCAGATTATGAAGTACAACTATCTTGGCCCTCGCAACTCAGAAGAAACTGGACCTAATAGGAATTTCGCACGCCGTTCTCATGGATCTAAAGCGAGCTATATGGGTAGGTCTGTAAGGCAGTTTCTGTCCATGTGCTCATCTGTGACCATGAGACACGCGGATCCCTAAATGCTATGATTAGGTCAAGGATAATGGCAGGGACAACTGCTGCGTTGAAACATGGGATCAATGAAATGGACACATTCTTAGAAAAGGTGGCAAAGACGTAAATGGGAGTCACTGATGGCTTCCAGAGAATGGCTTGGATTACTGAATTCATATGAGGAAGAGTGTACCAAATATGAGGGAGAGAGGCAATGTGAAAACACATCATCTCAAGTACTGCCTTCGGAATATTAAGGCCTCCTAAACAAAGACCATTATCTCTGAGCCAGGCATTTGGATAGAGGGAAGTATGAGCCTAACTCTAAGCTTCCGCAACTCTAATCCTCCTGGGACAGTGACAGGAATGAAACAGTCTGTTCAGAAATCCCTCAACACTGTCACTCTTTTTATAGATCCCAAAGTGATGGAATGAAGAATTGAAAAGCACTTTGGTGTCACAAAGTGCACAGGAGGGGTCACGACAGATCAGATGATTGAAAAGAAAAATACAAAATTCATCTTTTCCTGAACTGTAAAAAGCAGGGGGAAAAAGGAAGTTCACCACCCTCTCCCAACTGAAGGATTGAAAAAGGGTTCCCTTTAGTCAGGGCTTCTTGGGGGGTTGGACTAGATGACCTTTAAAGGTCCCTTCCAATCCAAACTATTCCATGATTCTATGCTTCCCAGAAAACTTTATTACAGAGTCCCCACAAAAATTCAGCAGCTGTTTTAAAGGGAATCAGTGGGCATTTCCCATCAGTTTTGGAGGTCAGTGCTCTGACTGCTGGCTGCCAGGCAGGTGTGCTAAATGCAGTTAGGGCCAGTCCCACGGAAGGTATTCAGGCACCTCACTTGTATTGAAGTGCCTAAATATCTTTGTGGATATGGCCTTTAATCTTTGCATGAGCTGCAATCCCAGCAGAGAAATCTGAGTCCTCTAGACGAGATCTTCACTTCTGCCTGACCCGGGGTAATTCCGAGGATTACTACTCAGAATACTGGGAGAATGGGCTGTCATGCTGTTTCCAGGAAGACAGCACTTTAAAATACCCAGCTAACACTAGATACATACAGGGCTCCAGTGCCAAGCTAAAGGATAGGAATTGCGGTGAAATCCTATTAACCAAGGGCATTACAGTCATTAAGTGAACCACTGAATGCAATTTTGTGTTGAGGAACAAGGGGAAGGAGATAAAAAAGGAAACCACATCTCATGAGAGAAGGGAATTCCCTGTCCTCTCAGAGGTAAACTTCAGGCTTCGGTGACGTCTAGCAGAAGTTTCAGAAGCTAGATGTACAAGAAATGACACGTGTTATTTTTTTTAATCTCTTTTTTTTAGTGCAAGACTTCATGCTTGGTCTTGTTTGCAACCCTAATACTTTATGTTCCCTTGTGCCCTTTAATGCTAAGGGTACTGATAGGCTTTATAGTAGTGCAAACAGAAAGCATTCCACCTGCATCCGCCAAAGCATTTAAAGATTCTATTAATCTGATGTCTTAATTGTTTTTGAGATTAGGAAACAGCAGAGCCTTTGTTCCCACAGCCTGGGTGCTCTCCTAGAGAAGTGGTGGAGGTTGTTTGGTTTTTGTATATTGAGGTTGTTGATATGACAGGGAAAGAAGCATGACTCAGTGCAGGCGATTCATAAGGGTCACTGACTAGAAGCCAATTTCTTTGAAAGCTCATGACATTTTACAGATCAGGAATAAAAATGCTCTACTGGGTTGTCCCTGCACAGTAGCTTTGTGGCCACAGTGCTCCTGTTCCACCCGTCTATCTGCTGTTGTCAGCCAAAAGTAGAAATTATGTTTGCTCACAGTTCAGGGCTGTTAAATTAGGAGCAAAGGACTTTCCCTCTTGGATTTTACGCCAAGTGAAGTAGGACATTCAGACTGATTATGGCTCTTTCCTAATGTCAAGACAGGGTCGGAGTGGGATGAGAATGAGATTACCAGAGGGAACAAGAACAGAGAGGGATCAAAAAGAGAGAAAGAAATAATGTTGGGAGGAAAATGGAAACCAAAGAGGGAAAAAGTAGGCTAGCAAATTGTCTCCACTGGGCTGTTCAGGCAAGAAGGCTAGAAATTAGTGAACAAGATAGCCCATAGCCGCTGGGTAAGCAGTGTCCCTGCTACTCACCATAAATGTACTGAAGCAAGCAATAACAAGAAAAGGACATGGTAAAAGTGTTACCCAACTTGGGCAATGCCCYGCTCAAACCAGTAGAGAACATGGTGGCGATAAGGAACTCCAAAGGGAAGCAATAATAAGATCTAAGCATCTGTAAAACATTTCATGGGGAGGTATCTAGCAGCATAGCTTGGATGAACCAGCAATAATTTGGCCCTAGGTCTGAGGTGATAGAGGTGGGTGCTGGGTCAGAGTGAAGAAGTAGACTTTCGAGATATCACCTGGAAAGATCAAATAGTACAAGTAAGATCAGATCTGGCTGCTGTATGGACACTACCTGATTTGTAAATGTATCTGTGATCTCCAGGATGGTCCCTCCTTTTTCCATGCTTGTCTTTTTCTATGAAATCCAAGGTGAATTATTTCATATACAGGATAGTCCAAGCTAACAACATTTTGAGTGTCACTTACAGTGTATGCATGAGCACCTGCTGGGATTTGTTGCTAGAAATGCCGCTCAGCCATTATCCAGCCACAAGGAGTTTTACAGCAGAGCAGACACTTTATGGAGTGGCATAGCTAACTCACCCTGTAGACTTTCTAGTAGCAATAGATTTTTTTTCTTCGCTTGAGACGCCTATGAGCTTATTTACAGAGTCAATTAACAAAAGATAACCTCCCATTGTGCAATCATCAATAAATCAATTGTGTTAATACTATCTTGGAATGTCCTCTACTATTTACTTTAATATTGTTGACTCTCGCCACTTAAGAAAGCCAGCACCTTCAAGTTTCACTTGATTATGGGTAAATGGATTTTGTAGTAGCCATTAATAAATATAAATTGTTTTGGAAAATATTTAAGTTTGTCGAATTTAACTACTTGCTGAGCATTAAAAGCTACCCCTTATTGACCATGTTTGACAATTACTTCAACAGAGACAGTCCCACATTGTAAGATTATACTACTGCACCTATGTATTTTGTTGGCTTACTATTCTTACAGCTCCTTCCAGCTGTGAAGTGTGATTATTGACATAAACGTATAAGTTAAGACTTAATTAAACCATCCAGCTCAGTAAAGTGCTTTTCTATTATTTGGCAGATTCTTATCCCAAATAGTTTACTTATCCATAGGTGATGTGTTGCTGCATTTACTCACAGTGAGTAGCATTTTATTCCATGAGCAGTCCCACTGATTTCAGCTCTACGAGCATGTATGATGCCACATCCATTAATGTTCATCAGGACAGAAGGGTCTGTTAGTCACGCTGAATTGTGCCTGCTTCCACAGCAGAATGATTTATATCTACGGGACTGCTCAGCATGAGCAAGGACAGTGGAATGTTTCCCTAAATAGACAATATATAGGCATAGGAATGAGGCAGGGTCATGTTAAGGAAATCCGATGCCCTCATCTCATTCTGCGAGGACCTCCACCCAAAACTTCAACAAGAACATGCTGCTTTCGGGGCAGAATATAATTAATGTCAAAGGCATAGTTTAGATTTTGTTGCAGGCTGTTTGCAATCTCAGGCAGGCAACGTAACCTGTTTTTTGGTAGGCGTGTATTTTAGGTTTTTCTTTGCACCCTTGATACACTAAGAAAGGGGTTTTTTCATGGTATGGCTCCAAGACAACCTTAAGAACTTTTACTTTTTCAACAACTAAAATAGAATCAGGAAAGTCGTTTAAAAAAAAGACAACTGAATATAGCTAGTGTAATTCTGATGCCATATTACCTTTGAGGTAAGAAATCAATTATTTCACTTATTCTCCTATTGCTTCAGAAGTCAGTAGCCTTGGCAGTAAATTGAATATTATGCTGCTGCAGACAGCATCTTCCTTGTCAAGCATCTAGCTCCATTCTTCTTTTGATGATGATTGGTGACTTTAAAACTCACATGACTTCTAGATAATAAATGAAAACTGTCACTGTTCTGGGGCTGCTGGGATTCACTTTTTTTCCCTTTCCTCTGCTTTGACCTCATTGTGATGTATTGTCTACTTCAGGGTGTTTGGAAAAGTAAGGGAAATACTAGGCAAGGACTTTTAAAGAAAAAACAGACCTCTAATTAGATCCCTCCAACAGACCCTGCACTGACCCTGTTTAGACAGACATTAATGGATGGGCCTAACTTCCATGACTGTAGTGCTGTCCTGGCCAAAACTAAGCCCAGACGGAGGCTTTTTGCTGGTGCCCAGACTGCTGCCAATCTCATCTTCATCTTCACCATGGGCTGCATGTCCCTGAAGTCCCCATTGTATCAGTGCTGGCAGCTGTGTGAATGCACACTCAGCAGGGTCAGCTCATTGAACAATCTGAAAACCAACCTTATTGAGGGATAGAAAAGACAGTAGCTCTCAGTCAGGTTAATCTGGCCAGATAACTGGTGTAAATGTGAATTAGATTGCAAGAATATGTAACTAAGGCCAGAACAGCCTTTTATCAGCTGCCTACGGCTAGATTGACCGTGCACTGACCATGTAACCACTCCTGTAACTATCTGCACATCTCTGCAACTCAAACATTTGACATTCATCCATTCCTTTTTCAATCAGGAAAAATTTTTTCTTAAGTAGTTTTGTTCAGAGAATACCTTTGGCTCAAACCCCATACTAGACAGTCCCTGAACTTCAGGAAATTTCAGTTCTTGTAASTCAGTATAACTTCAAAACCCAAACTATGTTTCACTGTTCATATGCTTTTTGAGTTGCTCATCTGGGATATAAATCAGAATGAGCTTTCTGGAAGAAAGAAAATATTTTGTGTTTTTGGAGGCCTGTAGTGGAGCTGGAACTGAACCAGCTGAATATGGGGAGGCACGAGCAGAACATGACAGAGGACTGGGAACTTGCTGACAGGGCATTTTCTTTGAAGAAAGGGGCTGTGAAAGAAAGGAGTCGGAGAGCTGGATGAAACATACAATGTGAAAAACAAGAAATTCAACAGTTTAGCCATCCTGCAGTTCAGCCATCATCACGTGTAGGCGAAAAATGCAATCATACCATGCAACATCTTTGGTTAACCTCTTAAATGAAGGAAACCATGGACACCAAATATGGTCTTTACCTCTGCTTCTGTGGCTGCATATTGACAGCTGTGAGGACATACTGGTTAAGGGAGACAYAAAGTCTAGAAAAATAAGTTAGAGAAGGGAATAAGCTGATGGATCTTATCTTTCACCACAAGTTAAAATGGGTTGGATATGTATTGCTCTTAGTTCCATAATGGTTACTTTTGACTCTCTGTATTAATTCATTATAAAACCAAAATAATAGAAGAAATTAAAGGAAGAATAAGTCCTGTTCAAAAATAAGGGAATATGATGCAGATAAAATGTTTCTTTTAAATCTGGGAACAGAGATCATTAATTAAGTGATATAAAAGGGCATGTAAARTATATGTAAATGGCCATCGGTTAGCATCAGGGAACCCCAAGGCAATGCCTACTGATGACAATGATAGTTGCTAATTTTTCTTGATGGGTAAATCAATCCCCATGTTTTTGAAAGTCTAAGGTAGCATTGACCGCACATGAGGAAACCACTGCAGCAGTAACATCTCCGTTATACCACTAGGAAGTGCTTCTGAACATGTATCTCCTCTGCTGCGGTTCATATGGTATCAAGCACTCTGTTGGCTCTCCACAAATAAATAACAAGATAGCGCATATCCCTGCAGTATGGATTTATGCTCCTGCCTTCTGAGGTCATACAAAAATAAAGCAGGGAACTAATAATCATGGAAATTATTCTTGTGCTTTCATATATATACACACACACACATATATATATGTAGATAACAAAATCATGCCCTAACCACTCACCTTGTCAGCGTATAGGCATTTAAAATATCTCCCACCTGCAATGCACAGAACACATGGCTGAATAACCCACTCTCCCACTGAACTGGATGGAGAACTGAACGATACATTATAAATAAAAAAGTCATGGAAGCTATCAGTTCTTAATCTCTTCCTATTATATCTAGATCTTTAAACAGTGTTTCAGAAGATGATGGGATGTATGAGACAACCCCTGCCCCTTTTACTCACTCACCCAAGTGATCCCCATCCACTTGGGTACAAAATAAGTAATGCAAGCAGAATCTGTATTTAAATAATTGTGGCATAATAGAGGGAGTAAAGGCTAAGAAGGAGCTGTTCTGGTCCATTGGGTAAATATTATGATCTTTATAGTGGAAAATAAATGCCCAGCTATCTATGAAACCAATAGAGCTGTTCCAGTCTATCAAATTATAATTTGTGTTTTTAAAAAACAATTTTAAATGGAGTTGCTCTGATCTATAGAGCACATTATATAGCTTGGAAAGACTCCGAATACATATTTATCTGGAAAATTTAAACAGTTCCCTATAAATAATAAGCATCTTGGGGGAGGGGGGGAGCGGAAGCCCTGATTAAATGTGTCATTGCTGTGCACATAAAAGCAGATGAACACAGGACACCGCTTCCCACAGGAATATTACATTTGAGCCTTGTCCCTTGTCTCACAAGCTAAGATGTGTCAAGTTAGGTCAGTCTTAGATGAGAGACCTCCAAGGAAGACCTAGTTATTGCAAGGAATGGTGCTGACGATTCTAGTTTATGCACTGTCCTCTGAGTCAGCACTGAATTCATTTTCTAGCTTGATGCTGAGGTGTGCTGAGTTGTTGTCTTTCAATGATATCTAAAAGAAAGCCTACCCTCTACAACTGCAGCTCATTAAAGTTTCCACGGCATGCTTTGCAAGACTGGGGTGCCAAGCCAATGTTCTGAAGAAGTTCCAACAGAAATAATTAAATTCTCTCTCAGGTCTCCCTGCAGTTTCAATCGGATGTGGTATGCTTCTTTGGTTTCTACCCTGGTGTGTAGTGTCACTATACACCATTAGACAGCTGTTGTGCTTGAACCTTGGGATAGCTCCATATCAGTGGTGGGTGACGCTAATTCAATGTAACACTTATCCAACTCACAAGGCTTTTGGCGGCTTAATTAAGGTGCTGGTTGAAAGACTCTCAAGAAAGTGTAGCGTATTATTATTTTTCCCTTTTAGTCATATATTTACATGTTGATCGAATAAACCGTGGGATTATCTCAACAAAAAGCAGGAACACAGCATGCATTAATGGTTGCAGCACCACTTGTCCACATCTCTAGGCTAAGATGGATTTGACCAAGTCCTGCCCCTCAGTCTTTCAAGATAATAATGCACATTTTAAAGAGTATTTTTCTTTGTTTCCACAGTGCTGTAACTTCAGGTCAAAATGTCATAAGAGCTTGATATTCTTGCCTTTTCTCAGGTTTTGTCATGCTGTTATTTAAACATAGGTTTTTGGATTTAATTTGACAATCTTTATGTAGTTGCTGGCATGGTAATTGAGTCTACTTGTCTTTTTCAGGACACCAGAAGATCTAACTAAGTCAGAATGTCTCAGTTACAGTCCAGATTTCTATTTATTACCTACCTCACCGAGAAAGACAAGGTGAGTTATCATTCAGTACAGAAAACCTGAGAGGCATTTATATGCTTGAAGTACTGTATAACCRTACTGTACAGAAGCACAGTGTCTAAGTAAATGTGTTACAGCCCAGACAAATCCCTTTGAAACAACACTATTGAGCCCAAATGGTCTAGGCAACTGAGGGTAGAAATCTAGAAAGCTTACCTCCCACCCAGGACCAAAACAAACTCCTTCAGAGATTATTGATACAATGGCTTATGACAGATTGCTCCTCAGCCTTACAACTTACATTCTGTATGATAAATTCAACATGAAGTGACAGTCACAGCAAGTGTTCAAGGCTGTAACTAAAAAAAAAACAAAAACAACCCTAATTTTTACTGAAGTTAGAACTCCAATGAACGAGAAAATGTGAACATATACCTACACATATATCAAAGCTGCAATCTCTGTAAATGCCATCACCATTACTTATGGCTGGGATGATGCTAATATTTGAAAATATTTCAATAGGAAGCCAATTTCAGACCTGCAAATTGTAATCACAAAGACAATATTTCAAGGCTTTTCTTAGGAAAGGACGTTAGTGGACCAAGGAAGAAGAAACCTGCCTGTTCCACTTATCTCTGTAGCAGATTGGATGAGGCCATCCTACACATCAATTTGAGTGGGAAGTGCCCTCAAATTCTTTTTCATCCTGGGCTACTGCTTGTCTTTTTAAATTAGGCACATTTAGTGAGCAAAAATATACATAGAGTTTGTAATCATGGGTAAAAATTAGTGTCACCACTTTCAGCTTTAATCTAATTGTGTCCCCAGTGTAACCTTTAGCTATTAGTAAAATGTATGGAAGAGATATCTTATTTGTGCTCAGGTTAATACTGAAAATCTGAAGGACAAAAAAAAAGATTTTCCTACGGTAATTCTTTTTGAAAAGCATTTTATTATGCCTGCAAAGAATACCATTGAAGATTTTTTTTTCTTTTACTTTCACTGTGCCATTTGGCTGAAACAGCCTTGTACAAACGTCTGTGAATTATAAGTGGTATTTAATTTTTGTTTTTCACGTCAAAAAAAATTTTAGGTAGATAATCTTAAGCTATGGAGAGTATTTTTAGGTTATTAAAAAATGTTGACATTTACTGGCCAAGAGCCTGGCATGTAGTTGCAAAGGTCATCAATGAGTAAACAGACATTAATGGTTAGCTGGATAACTGGTACATAAACAGGTCATATTAATAATTAACATGGAGGAAAACTGGCAGTTTACAGCAAGCTTAGGAAAATAGCTAATAGAMATAACTTTGGAAAGGGCAAGGACCAATATTTAAAAAGCATCTAAAAATTAAACCTAGAGGAGCCTAATTTTAAGGCATTCATTTCTCATTCTTTCTTCTCTCTCTCAACTTACGAACAAATTATTTTTTAATTCATGGAGAGTAAAGTTATTTAAATTGCTGAAAAAAGCATTGCACAGCTGTTCATTCTGCAATTGATTCTCAGACTGATGCTGTCTTGTTGATAACTCTGCAGAATATAAAATATTTAAAGAATTGATTTCACCCCCAAATATATCTGGTTAAAAAAAAAAAAAAAAGATAGCTCCTCCCTTTGTTCATTACTGGAAAGATATTAAAGTGTATGAATATTTGGATTTAACATTCCATCAATGCTCATTAGAGCTGCCTATTGATTCTAAGCAAAATATACTTTAAATTGCCAATGGTAAAAGTTTTACCAACACCTTTTTTCTAAAATACAAAGTCTCAGCATTTCTCTCCCACATCCTAAAAAGTGAGATTTTTTTCTCAATTCCTTTTGCCTTGTCAGCTCAGCAGCAGCTTTCCTGTCCAGCCCTATCTGTTTATTCCAGGCCAATACCAAAATTACCATGAARCCAGGCCTCGCTCTCAGGTCCACAATTAGTCCTAGTTGACTTGACTGTAAATAGGTCCCTGGTCATTCAGGCTAGGAAGTAAAGGCAGCCAGATCTGAGACTAATTGTATCTCTCCTGGCATGTTTTCATAATGCAAACTTCAATGGACACAAATCAGTTGGCTTCTTACTCGTAATTACTATTTTAACTAAAAATGGTACAAAGCATATAGAACTGCATATTAGAAGGGAGTGGAATTTCCAAATACTTCAACAATAATAATCATGGTACTCACACTATGGGAAAATGTAGAAAAATATTTCTATGGATAAATATTACACTTTTCTAGTGTTTTAAAAAAAATGCTGCTTTTGAATATTAAGTAAAATAGTGCTATCCGAACATTGAGTAAAATTTAGAAACATCTAAGTTCATCTAGACAGTACAGTCAGAGAGCAGAGCAATAGGAGAGAGGACATATTAGGGAAGCCAAAGAAAAGTAGATGGAATATTTCATGGTGCAACAGAAACGGTTTCTGATGATGGACTTGGAAAACCAGGAGTCTTCTGTGGACCTGCAGATGTAACACAAATTCATGCTACACTGGCAGGAGGAGAGCCTTTCTCCCTGACTTTTACCAAAATGTAATTTATTGACGTTTTCTTAATGATACGCAGAAGTCACCATCTCTGTGTGCCAGCATATGGATTTTACAAATGCAGAAGTATTTATGTGTGCATATAGTTTATAGGCAGTCTCAGGCTCAAAATGCAACTCAGCCTAATAACTGGACTAAAGAACTAAGAATTCACAACATTTCTATCATCTCATGAACATGTGACCATTTTATTTTGTGGTTCCTGTTCCCTGTTTGTCAACTGAGATCTACTTCATGATACTGAAGTCTAGTTAATGATAGTGAGCTATCAATTAATACCTTTTTTACCCACCACTGTAAAAATATTCTTGTTACAGTAGAATAAGAGGAGACAAGCTGTAGATACATCCTTGTCCTTAATGTTTTTAAGATGCAGACAACTATATGCCAAATATGCCTCATCTTTTGCCACCCTGTTTGGTATGACCTGAGGCTCAATCCCACCTAAAGCACTTCACTCCCTCTCTCCCCTCATCCCATGAACGCTAGTTCTGTCCGAAGACCAACACRTGCAAAGCTGGTACTAAAGGCTTCTGTTTGATCTAGATTTGAAAATACATATTCACACAGTAGAAATCTCTGTGAAGGATGAAGAGCTCTCCATTTGGAGTGGGTGTTTGATTTGGTAACTGCTTGTTTCTGTGGCTCAGAAGATTCATGGTCGCAAAAGGTCAATAGTTATTGGTACGCATTGCAACAAAAGTCTGCTTAACTTTTTTAGAAATAGACCATCTTCTATTGGTCCAAATTCCTTATTCAATACAGCTAAGGTTCTCAAGAGCTTTAATGGCTACACTTTAATATACAACCTATTCTTATTCTTGGACAGCTGTATTTCTTCACCCTCTTCTTTCTTAACATGTATCTTTTTCTCATAAATTTACCTTTAAAAAAATCTATCTTTAATTAACTATGTCATTCTTTAATCTTTTTAATGCCACTAAAATGTATACTGAAGAACTTTACAATCTGAGTCAAAAGGGCATTTTGGCAAAAGAATATTGCAGCTGTGGTGCCTGAAACATCTTAGAAGGTAGTGTCCACAGGGAGCGGGAGAGCTTGGTAAAATACTGACAGATGTAAATAACAGTGTCACATTTTGGGATGAAAACCAGTTCATGGTCATGCTCATTAAGAGCAATTTCTGTGTCTCTGTGAGGCTCCACGGAAATGGGGCGGTCTGCACCCCAGGCAGCAGATACCACAGCAGCAGAGAAAGGAGACTCGCTTTGCACCGCTAATCCAGTTAATCCCAGTTATTTCAGGGTTCCTTCTGCAGCAATGCAGAGAGTGATGTGGCTGGGAGGAAGGGATGAGCCAGAGATAGTGGGCAAGGGCAGAGGAAGCAGATCCCCCCTGGTCCTCCCATTTTTCCAGGGGAGAGCTGCCGAGCCAGGGTGACTCCAGCCATCAGGCCAGAACAGCTAACACGAAGCGACACTTTCGTCCTCTGAAAATTTTACTGCTCAGCGGAAATAACGACGCTGTTCATGTTGGACACGATTTCCCCCCTAGGCCCTCATTTGGCAATCCTTCCTCTGCTAAACCCACTGAGGAGATCCAAAATAGACACTCTCCGGAGGATGGGACGGAGGAGCACGTGCATGGGTTCAGCTCCACCACCCAAGGTCCAGCCTCCTGTCCCTGTCAGCGGGGCAGGAAACTGCAGCACAGACTGGAAATGTCTGGAGAAAAATGTGTTTGGGATTTCAAGGAAGAAAAATAAAAAATAAAAAAAAAAAAAAAGAAAATAAACCGAGATATAAAAATGTGAAAGCCATTAAAAAACGTGGTTTAAACTTAAGAATAAATGCAATGGCATAGTCACATTCTTTAAAAGCTTTGCTCCGCTCCGAATGGCTTTGTTATTAGTGATTCTTAATGCATGAGATAGTGGTTTGGAATAAATCTTTAAGTAATTCAAAACAAGGACTCTTCAGTAAATAGTTGAAATTAAAGGGGGAGTTAGAGTCATCTGGTTTCCATTAGGATGATAAAATAGTTCACTTGAAACCTTTTACAAGATGCTTTGTTACTGGGAGGTGTCTGTGCATCTCACTCCATCACTAGCCATTTGACACAACATAAAAGGCTTCAAAAGCCATGCTAGGCCTCTTAATCAAAAACTAATTGTAATAGATATTGGGGAGTGTTAACACTGTGACCGCTAGGTTGTATCTTCAGTATATAAGCAGGAGTGAACATTAAACACAACCCTGAGTTGATAGGGCTTATCAGAATTTCAGAGTTAAGTGCTAAGTACTGCAGCCCAGTATCTGCATGCTGTTGCTTTGTACCACTTTTGGAGTTAATTGCACTGTAGGACGTCATCTTCCCAACAAAATTTATAGCATCGTCAGAGAAATTGGAAGCCCGCTGAAGAAACTGCTGCAGTTTACAGGAGTTCAGGGAAACCACAGGGAAAAAAATTGTGGTTTCTACTTCAGCATCTAAGACATTTGCTGAGGAAGAGGGGTTCCCCCCTCCGCTCCTCCCCAGTTTACCCCATAATAAAAATGAGCTGTTTCTCCCTCTTGAAGCTTTACTTGCTGCTAATGTTGTGGCAGAGGAATTACTGCACCAGCTCCCCAAAACAATGCCGCCCCTAAAATTGCCACTAAATTGGCATACATGCTTGCTTTACATTCCCATATGCCTTATTATGATGGCTGACATGAATATTCACAGTGCTCATGGAAACAGCTTTATTGATTTTACTGATAGAGGGTGGGATCGGAGTTACTGATTTGAACTTAATTCTTGCATTTTTCCAGATAACAAATGACCTTAATATTTACACACTATTGCACCATAATAAACCCAGGCCAGATCCTCTTCTGTTATATGAACTGTTGAAAATAAGAGTGCAAATTTTTTAAGCAAGGAGCTCAGAACCAGACTGTCTTACAGTGAGGAAATCAGAGATATGGCAATTTACGCCAGCTGAGAATGTAGCCCACAGTGTAAAATTCCTTGTTCAGTGTAGTAAAGTGCATTAAAAAGACTGCTGCTGTTATTTCTCATGAGTTCATTATAACCTGTATGCTACCAAAATCTCTAGACAGCTGTGTTCCTTTTTACTCCAATTTCAAACAATATAATTAAAAAAGCATTTGATGAAATGTAGACACTTGTACCATTTATGCTGGAATGCTGGCACCATCCAAAATCAGCTAGTCTGTAAATACCAGATTAGGATCTGTGTAGCCAAGGTTTTTATTCTAGGAAAGCATATTCAAAAGAAAGTCTCAACCTTTCTTGGTGAAGAATAAGCTTTATTTGTAAAACCCATAATTATCTCAAATGTTCTGAGAAGCTGGGAGAGCTGCAAATGCTAAAACAAAACATAAGGAAACAGTTTTGGACATTTAAGTGGAGGCAAATAAGGATGATGTACTTTTCCCCTATTAGTTTACTATATAAATGAGAAGACATTACAGAGTGAAATTTAATTAAAGTAATTGACCAAATTGCATTTTGTAGTAGTTATTGTCGTTAGTAGCCCTGACTCCTCTGTCAAAAGGATTTGCTGAAGATTATTTCTAAGGGGTATTTATTATGAATATTAATCTCTCCAGTAAGTACCATCAACATATTAAAATTCATTTGAAGCACTTTATGGAAGACTGCAAACAGAAATGACTGGTGAAAAACAAGGTGTCTAATCATGTTAGCTTGGTTCACACATGGTTAAACCAGAAGTAGAACAGGGAGAGGAAATGTAATAAAAGGTATATTGGTTGTATTATGATGAAAATGTGCTTGAAGGGTACCTGATTTCCAAAGAAATTCAGGCTGCACTACCAGGAAGGCTGATGACTTTGCTGTTTAAGGCAGGTTCTTATATAGTCTTGCACTGTCTCACTGGAAATGTCTGATTCTTCAGCCCGTGTGTTAATTCCTGTTTGATCTTTTTCATGATTGTTTGCAGGAAGTATATAATTAAGGAGGGCCAGAATTCCTACGGAGAACTTGGTTCACAGGTGCTACCCACGCTACTTATACTGACAACAGACAACTTGGATTCGGTATTCGATACTCCAAATTGTATCCGTCAAGCCCCTCTCTTCAGTAGGGGGAAGGACACACTTTTTAATTACAGTGCATGCCTGAAGGGCTGTATGGAGTTGCATTGCTGTCTCTTCCAGCAGCTTAGATGATGCAGTTTCTTCTCTTCAATGCTGCTTGATCTTCTTGTTGAGAAAAAGAAAAAAATGGAGGTGAGATGAGAAGGTAGGGATTGGCAATGAAAGAAAAACACAAAGGGAGAAAAACTAGGAATTCTTGACCCACTCTTTTCAATTTTCCGTGCTCTGGAGACAGAGTTTGAGGACTGATGGCTGTATGCCGGAGGGAGAAAAGGCRTTTATGAGATTGCCAGGGTTGCAAGTTGCAGGTTGGGTCAGTCTCGGTCCTCCTCAGCCTCACCTCATCCTTCCTCTCCTCCACCTCTTTGCTTTGAATGTTTTTTCCTTCCCTTTCAACAATGCCATCTGCAACTTTCATACCACCTGTGTTTAAAATAAACACCTGACAGCAAATAAGCCCTAAGTATACACAAGTTGGGCATCCCAAGTTGTGTTGCAGCTCCAGACATCAGCTTCTCTTGTCCTTTTAATAAAGGCTCAGATCCCTGTCGTCTTAGTGCTCTGCCTCTGTTTTGCCAGGAGGCATTCCTTTCCCTTCCTTACGAAATAGGCTGAACGTTTTCCCCGTGTAAACATTGTTCCACATCTGTTCACGCTGAAGAACATCAGAGCACCATTTCTCAGAAACCGTTCTGGCTACGTGTGACCAAATGTACYGCAGAGGAACCAGTGTGAGGTCAGGAATTTCCTCAAAGTCGGGGACGGGAAGAGTCACTTCACCCCATTGCTGCAGTTCCTACATTAACTTTTTTATAGGCTTTATCCATCTATTAGCACCAGTCAGTGTGACTGTGGCTGCACAATCCCTCTGCATAGACCAGGGCCACTGAACTGCTGACCTGGAAGTGAAAACCCCAAACTAACTTTATTCCTGAGTAGAGTGAAAAAGAGAAACCATTTCTATTGCTGAATATGGCAAAAATCCTTAAGGGAGTCCACTGATTACACTACTGAGATTTGTATGAACTAACTAGGGTAAATAATTAGACTATATTTTAATTAATATATCAGTGCCTGCTAGCACAATATAGTTAAATTTGTGCCACTATTAGAGCTGAATGAAAGAAAATTGTCCTATTTGTGGTGAAATTATAATCATGACCTTTCCAAGAAAAAGAGAAGGCAAGAAAAACCCTGCACCTCTTTTTTGTGCTGAAAGAAGTCAAGAGGTGCCTTTAGTTCACCAAGTGCCCATGTGCCTCTTCTCTAGGTAGCAAACCTGAATATGGCAAAAGTGTCTCTGGTGAACAGGGAAATGAGCCACACACACACATATATATATGTGACACAGATCACAAAATGAGGGCTAAAAATACAGCTCAATTATTCAAAGTATATAATTTTTTTTTCAAGCTTGACCTTGTTATTACATTGAAGCACCCGTGTCACTTGAAAGGGGCCTTCTTGCACAAACAAGAAAAAAATAGCTGCGCATCGCAACACAGGCTTTCCCCAAAACCTTGCTCCCTGGATAACCTTGCAGTTTTGGGGAACAAACAACTCCCTCCCCATGGAGCGTTAGCAGTGGTTTTGCAGGACCAAAAATGATCAAGCTACAGGGTGGGGTTTTTTCCTGCCTCCACTACGAATCAGGCTTTCTCCCTCACTGCCTGAGGAGGCAACTCCTCACCATCTTTCCATCAGGAGCAAGGAATGGAGGGATGATTAATCCTTTGGACTTCTCTGTACAAAAGAGGTGGTCTTTGCAACAGCAAAGCGGTGCCGGCCTGCAGCCCTGCGCCCCCGGCGGGGCCGGGATCCAGAGCTCTTATCTGAAAGCGAAGTCTGTTGGAACTCCTTTATCTGGAGGATCAGCAGGAGCTGATAAGGGATGGTAAGGGATGTGGAGGGAGGGCTTGCCAGCAGAAAGATGTGATGGTGAGCCCTTTGCAGCCACCGCTCTGATGGCACCTGAGGACCATGGTGGCCCACACCAAGGCTCCAAAGACATCACAGAGGTGCACCAATGGGTGAGCCTGAGACAGGGAACTGCTTTCCAGCAGCAAAGAACCCAAATCTGCAAAAAAAGCCTCGCTGCGCTGGCTTTGCAGGAGGAGAGGCTTTCTGAGCCTACACTTCCCAAGGTGGCAGCTGATCTCCGCTCTGTGGCAGCCAGCATGAAACATGAGGGTTTGATTTTCAGAAGGTGGGAGGCTTAGCGCTCACTGAAAATAAGACCCATTTAAGTTGTCACGACAGCAGTCACCTTGAAAGATTTAGGCCACGCTGTCTGGTTAGCTGGCCGTTCCCCTAGCACTGTCGCATTTATCAACCCCCCGCAACAATTCCCTCCCCTTCAAAAAGCTGTTTATTTTTTGATCTCCCCATGAAAGTTAAGRTGTCACGTTGGTTAATGTTATTGCTCCTCCAAACTTCTCCCACTTTTGGCCCACACAAGGCAGAGGATAACCCCTTCCCTTCTGCCCCAGCATCACTTATCAAAAACACAGAGTGAAGGAGGCACCACACAATTCAGCTTTAACATTAATCTTCCCACTGGCTTCTCATTACTTTGCCAATAAGATGATCTTCCTCACACCACATTTCGATATATTTGACATCTGTCATAAAACTCAGGTCACACATATCTGTCTTCTGGTAAAATGAGTCATCCTACAGAGACCCATACTATACTGTTTGGGTCTTGCCAGAAATAATTATTGACATATTGTCAACACATCCAGCCTACTGTATTAATAGGAGTCATAAATTACCAGCCTTTTTTCTTTCCTCTACCTAGCAAAGAAGTGAGGGGACATACAGCAGGAAAGCAGGTACATGGCATTCGGGTGATGGATCCAGGCATGGCCACTTCACTGCTTTCTAGAAGCTTTGCACAATTTAATCGTATTTAAGAGAGTAACTAGTTTCAGAAATCATTCAAAACTACTAATGACTTTCCCTTTGTTTTGGTACCTTTTGGTACCATACAGGTTATGATCTCTCATCAAAACAACCGGCTACTAACTCTCCAAAACTTGTAGCTGATAAACAGTAGCTATTTAGGGGAGAGAGSCTACAGACAGATAGATGTTGGACTATCCTCAGCATAATGTCATTGACTGCATTGAAGAGAGAAGTTTAACCTGTTCTTGGTACTTGCTGCGCAAGACAGATACAAGTTTTCTGTTTCATCACGTATATGCAGTGCTCCCCAGCTGATTTCATTAACAACTTAGGTATACTTTAGGTTATTTTCCTGCTTTTTTCTTTTAAAGTGTAAGCTTCCATAGCTAAAGGTGAAAGAACAGAGATTACAGCCATAGCTAGAGGAGATGAATAGCCTTTCCCACAAGCAGTACACTCCTGCAGAACAGTCACTGGGTTTAGACATTGTCACAGTTCCTTCCCGGGGTTGCTAAAGTGGGTTCAGTTACCACCTACTTGCAGTTTAGGGTATCACAGGTTCCCCTTGCTCCACATTTTGGTATCAGAGGCACAAGGTCAAGGTGGTTAAAGCGTCTTCTTGCAGACCCAGAGAGAGGAGCACAAGCTTTGCTTTAGAGCCATGAATGAGCTGTAAGTGGTACCTGGGAAGTCAGTGATAGACATCACATGATGTTCTGCTCCATCGGCTACAGAAAAAAGCCATTAGGTTTGTGTGATTAAGGTATGCCGATCTACAGCCAGGCAGGCTTTGACCTTGACCTTTAGCAGGTGAATACCATGGTTTGCAGCACTCTACCTTTGCTCTCTGGAGTAGGGGCTATGATTGCCCTATTAGAGACCAGGGTGAACGGGGACCACTGTGGGGAGGACATTCGTTTTGTACCACCAAGTCTCCGAAGGCTGCTATGCTAGAGAACATGAAGTACCCCCTGCAAGAAGGCTTTGTCATAGGGTTTTGCTGAGGATAGGGACAGGGGAGGGCAAACCCACCAAATGTCACCTGCACATAGTGGACATGTTGTGGGAGAATATTCCGTCTTGCACAAATCCAGCACAAATCCCGATCCCCAGCCTCAGTGCCAAAACCTCAAATCTTTTTGTGCAGCCTTCATTTGTTTTTGTATGACCCCAGCTGGGATGACACTGAGAGTGAGTTACTCAGGCAAAGGGGGTCTGCACGTCACAGTAATGTTCCACAGGCCCAGTAGCAGCAAAAATGTCACCTCAGTATTTTACGGTTTTAGCCCTTCCATATATACAGGAGCATTAAGAGCACCTCAAACTAATTAATAAGCTGTTCTGTGTCTTTGTGCATTACCTTTCTTTTCCCCCTTTGATTCACACACAAATTATTTTTAGGAAAGGGAAAAAAAGTTTCATTGTTTTTAAAAAAACAATGAACTGAGGTCTGGCACTGCTCATCTGCTCTGTTCATCACCTCAGCGGTGTATCAGGTTTGTGGGAAGGTGGAGGAGGGAGAAAACGTGGAGGGTGCCTTCACTCCTGTCACCTCCCTCACCCCAAAACCTCCCAGGTCCTCAACAAACACCAACTCCCCTTCCTTCCTCCCCCTCAAAAGGCCCTGATGGTTATATTCACAAAATCCTGGTATGTATCTCTGACCCGTACCCTGTCCGCTTCCCATCATTTTTGTAAGGGAAAGATGGTGTTAGAAGGCAGTTTGGTTTTATGGGGTACCTGTGGGTGGCATATACCTGGGTTAGCTGACTTGGTGGCACTTCTAGCCTTACACTGTAGGCACCATGTGATGGCACAGGCACACCAGATACTCAGTTCAGGTGTTGAGTTCTTGGGCAATTCTGGGCCAAGAAAAGTGACCTGAGGAGACCATTTTAAATCCTGCTAATTACAGAATCCCTGAATTTGCTCTAGTTTTTTTCCAGGTTGAATTTAGCAAAGATAGGAGTGCAGAAAGCCACTCATGCTTTTCTGCTTGGGCACCGAGCTCTGACACACCGGAGGATGTAGTCTTTCATTATTAACTTTGGCAGCATTTAAATTAAGTAATATCTTGACAGGGGAAAGGAAGGGAATGAAGGGCCCTGGGAATATTTTTTCTCCTGTTTAATTGTACTGCATTTGATGTGTTCCAAAAAACACTAGAAGATCTGCTCTTCAGAGACCAAAAAAAAGTTTATAAACCCCCACAAGTTGAGGTAGTTTGGCAGCACATAGAAGGATAGAGAATTATCATCTGTCCAGGGAAATCCACCCCCSGCTTCTCCCAACCCTCTTTCAGCTGGTGCATGCAAGATGTTCCTGCTCACTTCATCCTCAAACATTTAAACACTTTGAGGACCACACACCTACAGTGCATTATTTGCAGGGCTTTCTAAGCCGAAATCCAGTGTGCATATCTGTGGGTGGGAATGGCTGGATAATGTTACCGTGATAGCTGATGATAATATTTCTACCAATTGTTAAGCTTCCTAAGTCTCCACTTTATGAATGCTTCAGTGTATCGTTTTCTGAAAAACGCAGCCTTCCTTGCAGAGGGAAAGGTAGAGTCAATAACGTGTTCATGCGAGATTATCTAGGAGCCTCTGATTTACTCCAGAGAAAAAAGTCTCCCTTACACAAATGCACCTTTCTAAACACTTCAGGGGTCGCATGGTTCACTGCAGGATTGTGTCAGTACAGCCATAAAATAAGGCGGCAGTTCAAGCTGTCTTGGACTAGCAGCGTAGCAGGTACTGCAGAAACACAGATGTGGTRTAGTCTGAGCTGTTTAAAAGCGGCTGCTTGCTTGTGCGCACTCTGCTTTTAGTCCAAATAGACATTAGGAAAATGTGTGAGGGACGAAGGAGTGTGTTTCTTCAGTGTTTCAGGATAAAGAAGTGTGGGAGGAGAGATAATTTTGATGAGTCAAATTCCTAATTCCCTTCAGACCTGTAAAGTCAGTAGGAGTTGCTTCACTTTCATCTTAACATGCAAAGATGGGTGAAGTTAGAACAAAGGAAGGTGGAAAAAAATAAATGAGCTTTTTTATAAAGTGAGTTTAAGGAAGACCAAAAGAAACAGCAGTGTTCTTCGTGTAAGGACAAAAGCAAAAGAAAACTATTATTCTGCATAATGTACTATTTATCTCAGAATACTTATTCAGGCCCTGGCTTCTGGGAAGTCCTCTGCTCATCTTTTTTCCATTTCCTCTGCCATGGTGACTCTTCTGGGCTGTAGTATACCTTGAACAAAACACAATATCCTCCAGGACTTTGTTAAAAATACTGTTTAAGACCAACTTATGGCCCAATTCTTCTGACTTTATCATGCCTTTGCTTCATATTTTCCATCAGTTCCTCCTCTCTGTCCACTGCATAAAGGCACAAAATTCTTGTTTTAATCCAAGACATTTACAAGTTAGACCCCCCATAACCATTCCCTCCTCTTAGTTTTTTTTGTCCCAAATCAATCAAACCTGACTGTCCACTTCTCCCTCAAGCAGTAGCAGTCTCAAAACTTCTCAAACTCCATAAATTAACTATAGTTGCACCCCTCAAAACACTCCATGACACTTTTATTCTGCAGCACATAGAAAATCTCCATCTTAGACTTCTTGCTTGTGACCTGCTCATTACATTTACAAAGTTGTACACACGATAGCATTTAGTAAAGCATTCTTTTAATCCTGCCAGTTTTCCCTGTCTTTCTTATACAGTGCCTTCTGCTTTCTTACCCCTTTAGGTCTGTTCCAAAATCCAGTAAGTTACAGGGTAGGGCAGGAAATACTGATTTCCAAGGCTTTATGGATCAAGCTCTTATTCCACCAATTCTTTTGGGGCAGGGATTCATTTACTACCACTCCCAATTTGCCTTAAATTTAGTCCCCAGCTTTCCGTAACTATAGTTATGATACTCAGCAGCTTTGCACCTCAAGATCTGCATGAATGATCTGGATAGTCCTGGGGCAGAGAACTTCCATTAAGAGATCTGAGAGAGGTAATTTAGAAATGTAAACCTATTGTTAGGGTGTTTAAATTTGCCATAGAAGAGAAAATTCCTATGGATTCACAATTCAAAATGAGTTGAAAAATCACAGTTGTAGATATTTGTAGATTGCCTGATACTAAAAAGTTCTGACTTTAATAAAACCATCTGGATTCTACTGTAAAATAAAGAGTAAAAATTATACTGTTCCCATCGTCGTGTTAGGCTCCCATACTCTCATCCTGCGAGCTCCCCTGGCTTGAAGGAGCACTCTTTCTGCTGGAGAGCACTGAAGAAATAGCTTATACAAAAAGTCAGTCTATGCACAAGAGGAAAAAAAAAAAACACCTCTAAGGAAAAGCTAAGCAATAGCAATGAATCATGCATTTCATTCGGAAAGCAGAGATCTCTAGTTTTGTTTATCTTTTGTATGAACAAGTTCCCTGGTCGGGGTTCCTATTTTTTTTGAAAGTCCCATCCCCCATCATGGCAAGCCCCCTGCCCCAGCTGACAGTCTCATTGTCCCCATGGCTGTCGTAGGAAGTCATGATAGATGGCTACACCGCGACCCTTTTAGGAGGTGCGTGTTCATATTATGCTCAGAGACCTTTTTTGATCAATAGTCAATTCAAACCTTTTCACTTGTGTATACACACAAATATATTTATGTTTATAATATATGTATGTATAAGTAAGTGGCTGGAGAATTGTTAAGATGAGCAAAACTACTTTGATAGGTTTCAGCATTTTGGAACCCAACGCAGCGGTATCTCATGAGTAAATGTGGTCATTTGCAGCGTGTGCAATATTTTTTTAATATTTTAGTCAAAGGAAGAACAGCCAGAATATTTTCATTGTGGGGAGCACAGAGACTTGAAATAACTAGGTTTTGATACTAGCCATATTGCACTTCACTTTTCCTCAGCACAGAATGCCAGCTTGTTTCTTCAAATTAAGACAATATGCTTATAGTGATGAACCTTATTGGCCATCTATCTTCCTTTTGTAATCTGGCTCTCATCAAGCTGAAATGAAGCCATTTCTTCTGACTGTGGCTGATTAAACACAGAGTAAACCTAGATCTCTGAGGAGGCTCTAATGATTCTCCACAGGCCTAGTGTCAGCCCGGCACCTGCAGCATTCAGCTTCCCCATTTCCATCATAAAATGAAGCATCTGTTACAGAGAAGTGTTATCTTTTTATCATCGATGGTATCTTTCTGTTTGAATTCACCTACCCCATTTGGTATAAATTACAGCCATTTCATATGTAATGAATGGTCACACAGGATGCACTCTGGTTATTGGGGGTTAAAAGGGCACAAAATCCTTTTACTAAACCTTTATTTAACTTGGTGAAAGTTAAGACTACATGGCTTGTGTAAAACCTTCTTTCTTACAACAAACAGGAGGAAATACTTATCACAGCTTAATGCTGAAGCATTTTGATATTGCTTATCTAAATACTGGCCTTTGAGTTTTTTGGAAACAATTTCTGGAGAAACATTATTAGTTGCAGGAAAAAGAAACAGAGAAACATGTTCGTGCCAAAGACATTTCTGTCTCGGTAACTTGATTAACTGTAAGCCTGAAATGTAAAAGTAGACAGGATTTGTTTGCTAGAAAGGGTAGTTGCCAACTTAGAACCTGCTGTAAATCCCACAGAAGTCAACTGGCATATTTTCAATGATTTCAACAGCGTTTGTTTGGATCAGGCCAAAGATCAGCTAGCTGTTTACATTTTGTGTGGTCCACATGCTCCTCTATGTTTTACCTTATTCAGTTTTGCATCTGAGCTGAAATAGGCAACTTCATCTTAGAAACAATTTATTTTCAGCTGATGGGGATTTGGGGCATAACTTTGCCAAGCATTTTGTTGTCTCCCGCCTACAACATGAATAGTCTGGACAACTTCACATCTCAAAAAATAAAAGAAAAACTTCCAAAGACGCTAACTCGGAAGTAAAACTTTGCTCATTGCTCCTTGAAGTAGTAGTAGTATAACTGATGGGAACAAAACAGTTGTAAAACAGCTAAATAATTCCACCTATTAACATGTAGTTACAAGATACAGAAGTGGAGGCAACAACTGCAAAACAGCCTTCCTGGTCCCATGAATCTGATAGATGTTGTTGTAACATAACAACCACTTCAATAACATCTAAAGATTGCAAATAAGAGGTAGCTTTCTGTGTTTGATGTTGTAAATTATATAGATAAAGTCTTCAGTGAACTAAAGAACAGCATAGAGATATTCTGAAGTAGCGTGCTCAGGTATTGGTATGAGACTATTTCAAGGAGACCAGAGATCAGCACCACCTATTTCTTGGCAAATTCTTCGGGTGTTGAATCATTGAGGTGTTAGATTAAACTGGGATAGGAAAGGCAGTTACAGTCCAAAGCATTTCATTCCACTCATCATCCTATGCCATGCTCTGAACAGAACATGCCACCACTGAAGTCGCTATGATCTACAGCCCAGCATAGTTCAGTAGTCTCCCCAGGCCTCACATTTCTCCTGTATAATGAGTGTTAATATGTTCTCCATCTCAGCAGGATTGCCTGAGATTTCTTTCCTCATTTTTGCTAACAGGTATAGAAGATGTAGTGGACATAAAGTAGTATTGTCAATGTTTTATTGAATTACAGATGTTGAACGATCAAAAAGGAAATTGTAATCACAAAAAAAACATTATAACCACAGCCTCTTTGGTGGATCATTTGCCTGGTTATTTTTCAGAGCCCATTACAGGTGAAATAATTCCACAGCACAAAAGTAACTTAAAAGCATGTACTTTATTGTCAGGTTTAAACTTTCAAGTACCTGTTATCTACAGAGAGATGGGAGTTGCTTAATGGACCCATTGGGGGAAAAAAGTCATCCTTGTGAAAATAAGGAAGAGTGAACAATTTTGTACCAACATGCATTTTCATGATCATTTTGCAAGCCTGCATTATGTGGCCACTTTCTGTTGATCCATTTTGTAGCAAGCAAAATCATATTGTCCTACCACAAGAGCACACTTGTTATTCAAAATAATTAGGACATGAGTCATCTTAGTATCAAAGTTGGCATTAGTGATATATGGGGCTGATGACTGATGAGTCCAATGAACGTTTGACTCATGTAGACTTAAAATATGCAGCTGAAAAGCTCAGTTAATTCAGAAGAGACACAGCATAGCAGCGATAGCATCTTGTAAAAGCAAGATCCAAGACAAGTAGAAATGCAGTAACACTAGTGATGAAAACAGCTGAGGTCTTTGGATTTCTCAGAGCAGCTGAAAAATGGAAGAACTTTTTCATTAAAAAATTCAAAACTCAAGTGTTTTCCCCTTGACAAGGTACAAAATGTAATCATTTTTTTTCCTACTGTTTACATGATATTTTTATAAGTGCTGGAATTTTGTTCCTCGTCCATTTCCTTTCATTTTTCCTTTTTGTTACTTTAGTTGAATAAGTGAATGATATCCAAAATTTCAGTTTGGTTTGGAAAAGTTGTAACAGCAGAAGGAAAAATGAAACTAGTTCAACCACTTTAGAGAGTTTCAATTTTCCTTTGTTCCCTTCTGTAACTTCTCCAAAATTAAAGATTTGGAATAGTCCAAAAATAGGAAAAATAGGGAGAAGAAGGATGAGGAGTGCAAAATGAGGAAAAAGAAAAATTATGGAAAAAATCCAAACCACAACTTATTCTCTTAGAGGGGAAAAAAAAAAAAAAAGAAAAATGAGGAAATAGGTGTTTAATATTTATTTCAAACAAAAGATAGAAATAGGAAAATCTGAAAAGAAGTTTTTGCTTTATTCTCTTCTCATGGATACCAACCATTTCCCTGTCAGCAGCTGTCTGATTGACTAATACAGCTAACATGTGGCAACTATTTTCAACTGCATTTAGCTAAGTCTGCTGCTGTGTTTCAGACACAAGGAAGGCTTCCAATGCCCAATAGCTGTCTGTTTTTTCCAGCTTTACTATGGGATCTAACAAAAGCCATTGCACCTAATAGTCTTTGACTTAGTTTAAAAAGTAGCAGTGTTTCCCCCTACATATGTTTTAGGACAATATCAAGGTATAAATCTGTGTCAGATACAATTCATTTTGAATGCCAGCTTCTGTAAGGACTTCTGCTTGGTATCCCAGTCAAAAAGGTGCCCCAAAACCAACTCTCTTCAAAGCTGCTTCATAGAGTGGTAAAACTAATAAAAGCTTGTACTTCAGCAGCTGGACACCCTGAGGGCAAACAGAAAGCAATCAGAGCCAGAAACTCCAGTTAGTGTTTTCTTCCTCCATGGGACAGCTTTGGGTGATGCGAGGATGTTCCCCACCTCTGTGTTAGATCCAAATGTTGACTGTCATTTGAGTTAACAGGCTATAAAGCAGTGGAGACCATCGCAAGCTGCTTATTAACTAGTGACTGTAAAATTTAAAGGACCTTGTTTCTATCTGACACCTCAAATAGAAACCTAATTTGCAGTGGGTCAACAATAAACATTTTAAAATTGGGAGAAGAATACATGATTATCTCCCCAACAATTCCAAACACCAAAGCATCTAATCACAAGCTTAGTGTTAAAGGATTTGAAATCTCTGGAACCAGTCTTAGGTTTATAATTAGGCATATAGTACAGTGCTCCCCTAGAAAAAAATCTGACCATTTCACTCCTCTTTTCTTTTTTAAAGAATTGCTCTTTTTAGGTTTAAAATCTAATAGTGACACAATCATATTTGTGATCAAGTATCTTCTTGCTGTAATATTTTTTTCTTCACTGATTCAAATGCTGTAATATATATAGCCCATATATAAYGGTGTCTGTAGAGGCTCCATTAATGGACTGAGGCCATTCAATGCTTTTTTCCAAGCCATCAAATAATTCTGTAGTTATTCTGGGGAAGAAAAAAAAACCCAGCTAGAATGAAATATCAGAGGTGGGTACCAACTTACATGATTGTGAAGAACAATATGTGAAAAATGTTGTGATCGCCACAGATGAAAAAAATTTTGAGATTAAATTGGTCTTTCACAGTAATATCAGTTCGCTTCATCAACAACAATGTATCTGGACAATGCACCAGTGTCATTGACTTTCACCATTTTAAAGGCCTTTAATACTGATTACTCCACAGTGAACAAAAGCTTTTCTTGTGAGAAGTCTGAAAAGGTTGATTATATGTACATTACAGCTGAAAATGGATCAGACAAGTAGTAAGTTATGAAAGTATGAACACAAGAGAATAAAACCATTCACTGGGCTTGAATTACTTTAGTTTATCTTCTTAGGCTGAATTGTGGCTGTGGTCTTTTGCAACTCAAATAAAAAACATAGATCAAGATGAGATGAAGATAACTGAGTATTGCCAGCATTAGGCAATAAAATCAGTAGCTGGAATGGAAGAAAACTTTGATAACCACACAGAAAAATTTTTAAAAGTTACAGTAATACAGGCAAAAGTCCTCTGTAGCTACTACAGTCAAGTAAATTAGGCACTAAGACAATAAAAAGATACAAGCATCTGCTCTTGCATTTCTTTATAAAGATGTTTGGAACTGAAATGAATCTGGCCAGCTGAAGGGACTGTCTCTGATGTTCCAGTTAAACATGGTTTGAAAGCTTCCAAGAGATGAGAGTGGGTAACAACTTTCATATTAGGGCCCACACAGGAGGGTAAACTTCATTCAAAATTCAAGGTTCTGCTTTACACTGGGGGGGAAAAAAAAAATCTATTAAAAAAAGCAGTTTGTTTCTCAAAAGAATTTTCCAAGGTGCTTTAGAATCATGTTTCGTTCCATATCTTGCAAAGAAAATTAATTTTTAATTACTTTATGCTTGTTTTAGCATGAAAGAGACAACACAGCCATCACTGGAAGGATGTGATATCAGAATTTGTGTTGGTAGCAAGAGCTCACACCTTAGAGGGAACACAGCCTGGTCTGCAAGGCTAAGTAGAGTTTGCAGATTGAGCAGTCAGGAAAAAACTCCAATCATTTTCTTTAAAAATGGCATTTTTGCTCTAAAAGTCACAATAAAAAACCATGGAAACCCCAGTGTTATTCCTGTGAAACAAAGCTCACACTTTTTAGCACAAAATATCCTAAATTAAATTTTAGCCACTACATTAAAGGGTCATTTCCAAAAGATGACAGTACATTCTGTGGCAGTGTAAAAGGATGACAGAGAGCAAAAAAGAATTGCAACACACTAGTATTACTGAAAAAAGAGCATGAGTTGTGATACCCATGAAATGTTAAATTTTCCGCTATTCACAAGGCTCTGCATTCTTAATATCTGTAAAGAATGGTCATCTCAGTTGCTAAAATATAACTCAAACACTCAAGCCACAGGGCTAAAATACTCTAAAGTAGCCACTACATCCAGCTGATTCTGCCATTTATCACTTCTCCTGTAACATCAGTGGTGTAACCTTAGTCCCCAAAAATTGGAGGGCGAGTTATGCCATTGACCTCAGTCTGATCTGACTCTAGGACAAGCAACCGTGCAGTCCCTTGGGGCTACGAGCCATGGGGAAACTCCAGGGCTCTGGAAGATGGAAATAGCCCTAGACGCCTCAGCTGGAGGAGAAAGTCAGAGCTGTAACCTCTCCCTGGGGCTGTCAGGAGCCTGAAGCAGTGGGGCCAGGTTTTCACCCAGTTTGTCTCAGCTTAGGCACACGAAAATGGAGAAATCCCAAATCGGTGCCCACCTGGTGAACCACTGAAAGGTGCTAGATGCAGCCTCATGTACAAATAGCTCATGTTAGCCACTGGCTTTTTGGTGCTTATGTATGCTAAGTGCACCTTATTGTACTGAGAAATTCATGCATGCATGTGTTTAGACACATTGCTTAGTCACCAGACAACCTTGTATTAAATATTGCAGGATATGTGAGAACCCTCATGCTTTTTCACTAGATGTCACACACTCCTACGTGCACATATATACATACATACACATGCGCATACGCTTGCATGCAACAACTATCTTCTCAGCTACAGACAAAAACTTGCTAATTGATGTTTGTTAAAATTAATATTTTTGCCAGTCAGAATTAGTCACACATGAAGCATCCTGAGCTTCGAGTAGGCTGTCTTAATTAAAGTTTTATCTGTCACTTAATGGAAGAATTATTATCAATTTTGATCACTCTGTTTTTCTTTCAGATAACAGTAGTGTTATATCAGTCTTTGTATCCCTGTTTATAAGGCAAAATTTATTTCTGATTTCAAATGCAGGMTGATTTATTTTACAATGTTTTTACTGCATCCTAGGCTATCTCGGATACAATGCTCTCACCCCACATAGCACAGAAGCCACGCAAACAGGTGAACCCACAAAAGGAAAGGACGCTGCACATGCCAGATATTTTCTTGAAATGTAATACCAGCTGCACAGCTTTGCTTTTCACCTGCTTCAGACATTTTCAACTGCAAAAGGCCGTAAGAGTACTGCTTCTAGGGACAAAAGAAGGTTCTACTTTTTTTTTTTTTTTTTTAAATCAAATAATAGTTCAGTAACACTGATTTCTCTAAAGTATGGTCTATTGCCCTTATGCAAATCTGGAATAACAGCACTGACATGAATGGAATTAAATCTGGAGTCATTCAGGAGCAGCTGAGACCCAAATACCCCAATCAGTAACATTTTGTTCCAGATTGCAAAACTTCTTGTTAGAACACAAATGCTCTTTTTACGAGAAGAGTTTAAATGAGTTGTTAGTGACGTCTTCACAGAGAGAGCTGGAGAATTTATTTGTACTTTACAAAGAACCTCTTCCTTTCTTTAAAAGCACAAGTTGTTTTAATTTAAACTAATATTAAAAGTTTCTTGCCCTGAGTCTGGTGTCAGCTATACAACTGTACGGCGTCTCTTTATCATTGTAGGAGTGCAATGGCATAAAGACCATGCACTCAAGTGAGAAGTATAAGTATCCTCATATTGCTTCCCTCAGATTGCTAGAACTAACCCAGATTTACACACCACTCATCTATAAGGGACAGTTAGTGCCCAACTCTTTCCTCATAACTGTGGAGTTGATCCAAATTGCAGGGAAGACAAGCAGCTCTATATATTTTAATAGAAAAGAATGGATTGGTAGATCAAAATCTCCCTTTTTCCGAACAGTCACAGATTCAGAAAGCTGAATCAAGTGACAATATGTCCCAGAAACTGCATCGTCACCAATACAGCGGCATAAATCAGGAATGCTTTGGTGGCTTTTCTAAGCAGCTCTTTTTCTCTYAAAAAAAAAAAAAAAAAACCATCTAGCAGCCAATCTTCCTCTTGTGCCACACTGACGTCAGTAAACACAGCAATCTACAGAATTCTCTTTAAAGTATTTTGGCTGCATGCAGTGGAGCTTTAATAGGATCAGTCCTTTCCTGACAGGTCACAGTATGCTGACTAAGTTTAGTTACACTTTATGATTTCAAGGCTTCTTCCCAAAAGATACYCCCCTCTCCCCTTCTTTTTTTTCTTTTTTTTTTTTTTTTTTAAGGAGTGCAATGATCAAAGTGCTTTTAAAAATGCTATTCGTGACTACTTTGAGTTAACAAATGAAACCTAAAGTGATTCCAAGCAGCATTTCGTTTTAATTTAAGGGAGGCATAGATTTTKCATGACTGTTCATCTTCCACCATTCAAACACTATAGGTAAAAAACAGTTGGTTAAAATATTTACCGTTACCTACCAAACTGCAGTTTAATATGTGAATACTTCTATCAGTGTGAAATTATACCACGTGCATGCCGAAAGCTGAAGAGGTGCTCAAGAACTTTAGACCGGCACAGGGGTGCTGGGTACCATGCAGAATTAAGCCAACAAGATACAAGTGAAACAGAGTCGTCTTCTTTGGTTTAATTACTATCATTTTATTCAAGCTTTGAGTTGTATGCAGCAAATTTTAAAAAACTGACGAGTCTAACTATTGCAAATGAAAGGGAGAAAGAGGAATATTTCCACCCCTTTCACAGAATAGCTCAGGCRTGTAACACTCAATGCAGCCAATATACAGGACTGCAGCATAGATGACACGCACTTTAGTCTCCACACCAAGTTTATATTTTTATGGTATTATCTAAAATACCCACTCAATGCAAACTGCATATTTACCTTGGAAGGAAAAGCCAAGCTGTTTCTGCCAGGATTTGAACATACTGCTCCTGGGGAGTGTATGTTTTCCACGCTTTATGCTCAGACTACCAAACGTCCTGCACCAGCACTCATTACGTGGTCCAGTGAGAGTGAAGAGCAATCTACCTGCCCCCCAAAAAACAGATTTTTGTTCATTTCACCACTTTTTCTGAAATATAGGGCTTCTCCAGGGGACCAACATCAGTTTATAAGTAGGTAGTATATAATGACATAATATTCTGGGCATAGTGACTGCAAAGGTACTCTCATCACGTATGAAAGATTGTTACCAGCAAACATTGTCATTCCTTTGCTATCCTTGGAAAAATGAAGGGAAAAACCACATTAACTGCTACGGCAGAGAGGGGAGAGCCGCTCGTGTTTGTGCCGTTGATTCTCTCCAGTTTGGAGGCTGAGAAGTTAATGTATTCAACTCCTCTTTAACGCCAGCCTTCCCTCACGTTATTCATACAACTTAACTCTGGCTGCCTCCTCCTCATCCCTCCTGTTTTGCCTCATGCTTCTCAAAAGGCATTTCTCCGCACGGCACATCAGAAACTAAAAATCTTAAGTTGCTATCTTACTTCCAAACCGAGCTGTTGTCAGTATTAAACCTACACAATGCATTACAATATAATCCATTTACAGGGTGTCTTATCATGCAAATAACTCAAGGTGCCTCACAATAAAATAAAAAGGACGAGAGGAATAAACCTTGACCATTGGAACACACAAAAAGGAAACCTTGAAATTTACTTTTAAACACACTAATGAGTCTTTTCTCCCAGTGAGGCATGAAGAGGGACAGGGCAGAGGGTTTGACCAAGGAATTCCTATTAGCATTTGATGGGACTTAAATGTGCAAATCCACCCCAAGATCACTGGGAGACTAGACTCTTTAAAAGGAGAAACTTCCTTGATACCTTGAAGAGAGAAGATTCGTAAAGGCACAAGCGTTAGGGAAAAGCTTGGTCACCAGAACATCATCTTGTTGGCTTAGATCTAAAGAAGCGTAAGGCCTGAATGATCTGGCTTAGGGGCAGGAGCCATAAAAGCTCCCTGCAACACAGAAGCAGAAATACTGTTTAAAAGTAAGAATGGCTTTGGCCAGGGCTTACTTCTGACTTATTTCCAGAAAGGGTCCTGGTTTAAATTAATGTTCCATTTTCAGTGTAGAAATAGCAAATAAAAGGCACTTTTCCCCTTCCTACTTAATTTGTTTTCATTTTTCATAGTTCTTCCTTAGACTGTTACAAACTGCTCTTTGGAAGAGATGGATCAGAAGTTTCCTCCCTCTCCTTTGCTCCCCTGGGTTGGAGCGTGAAGCAGTCGGAGGCACTGAACAGATCGGCTGTTGCAGGAGCAGAGCAGGGGAGGAACGAGGACCAAACCATGCTTTGGACTGTTGTTCTCCCTCTCTCCCTGAAGGCAGTGCCAGCTCACATCATGGCCCACGTTATTCCCCCAGTCAAGCCAAACGAGCTTTACCAAAATGACAACCAGAGGATGGGGTAAAGCAAATATGCCTATTCCTCACTTAGGCACAGGAGCAGCAATAGACACCACACGCCTCGTGTGGCACCCAGAAATAAAACCACCGTAGGAGAGGCGACAATTTGAGTCACTATTTCCCTGCTCCTAAGAGCCCAAATTTTAATATAGCAAAAATGTCAAATACTAGAGATATGGCCCAGCGCTAGGAATAAACATGTGAAGGTGCCAGCTCTTCTGGCAGGTTGTCTAATGCAACCACAACAAATTCAACCATTTAGCCCACCGGCTACTACCCACCTGGAGACTGTGGCTGAAATCAGTCTGAGGAGCGGAAAGATTTGTTGCACCAAATTCAGGCTGTTGAAGAATCTCTAACTGACTTACAATAATAGAGTACAAGTTTAAAATGATCAGAGGTGGAGCTTCATTAGTCAAATATTGGCCAATATTAGCCACTTCAGCAGGACTCAGCACTGGCCTGCTGTTCTTTGAGCTAAATAGTCACATTCAAGGTATTTCCTTTCTTTTCTCTTCAGCGTTGACCAGATGTACATGCAGGTTCAAATTCAAAATATTTAGTGAGTGTTCAGCTTTGGGGCACTCAGGAACAGAATAAAGAGGACTGGAGCACCTGAAGCACCAGTAGATAACTACCACCATAGAATGGAAAGCCGGTGGATATCCTGGCAGAGTTGAACATTTCTTCCCGCTCCCCAAAAAAAACATTTCCAGTATGCAAAATTTGCTGTATTTGTTTTAATTAATGGGCGTTAACACAGCATCAGAACCATAATACAGCTACCATCCATCTATCACATTCTAATTTTACTGAAGAATGTATAGCCTATTTCCAAATCTATACTAGCTGCCATTATAGAATATTATTATTATGCACCAACATTTGCTTTGCTTCTGGGGCTCATTGCAGCCAGCCTTGCCTACAAGCTGGGTTAAGTCTACAGTCAAATAAGCAGAAATCTAAATTGTAATTTTATATTTTTAAGACCGCTTCCTTTCTTTCAGGGTCACAATAGCCATGGTTTCTATATTGCTCTGAACATTGGCTCTACTCAGATTTGATTGATCTTTTTCTTCAGGATACCCACTTTTACATTCATTCCCACTGATTTAAATCCAGAGTAATACTTAAATAGTGAATGATATTCCACATTTCTAAATGTTATCAGATTGTTGCCTGTGGCCCAGGCTAAGAAGTAATGAACTCTTAAAGTTACTTTAAGAAATAAAAGACTAAAGTAAAAATGCAATTTAAATTGGAAAGCACTGTGTTGTTTGACTCCTCTTGCTTCAAAGTAAAAAGACCAATTTATTTGCCATTTGAAGAGGATGAAAGCCTTTCTAAGACACTATTCCCCCTTCATCTATCATATATTGCTGGACATGTATGGCACCCACGGTTTGTGAGAGCCCTTCCTTGGGGATCATAGCTAATTTCAGAAGAGACAGAGGGATATGTATCATCTGCCTTTCGAAGATCAGAATCAGGTCTGCCTTGGTAAGCTAAGCTTTAGCTTGGAGAGAGTTTTTATGGCTGAGTTATAAAAACCCTGGAAACAGGGGAGTTTATGATAGAAYCACTGACAGACCCTTAACTATAGCAGTATTCATGGTTACCACTACAAGACAGGCATTATGTTGGAGGGCAGTAAAGTTAAACCTGCCCATAGGGCATTCTGAAATGTTAACTGCCGGTGCATATAGTAAGATTTTTAGCACAGGTATACTCTCCAAATAAACTTGGCTTCCAGAAACCTCCTCTTGTTCAAAAAAGGAAAGGGGAGAAAAAAAAAAGAAAAAAAAAAAAGGTTTTCATCTATGACACTGGAAACATTTCTATAGTTGTGAACAACTACATTTGATTAAAATCTGTCAGATTTATCTTCTTAGCAGGAGGGAAGAAATATGTGTTTTCCTCCGAAAGGAAATCAATGTGTCTTTATGATAGATGCAGAGTGAAAACGGGGATGGTGTCACTTTAAATGGTGAGGGAGGAAGGATGGGTAACCCACTGGATATTACCATTAGCTGCTGGCATAATTGTTGTGAGGCAATGCCCCCGTTCCAATCTTATATTCTGCATTTATAGGACTGTTTTATGGCCACTGACCCAACAGTTATTACTCAGACTCTTAAGGCAGAACATCTTCAGTGCAGAGGCACTGTGATTTTTTGTTCTTTTCACATTTCTTAATTATCACACCTTAGTGAAATCTCAGGAAAAAAGTCCTTGGCTTTTTTGCTGACATTATCAGTGCTGGAGTCCAAATAGCTTCTTTAAAAGAGCAGAATAATAGCAAAATAATTTTGCTTGAAAAAACACAGAATTTGAAAACTGTTTGTGGCGTGCTGGTTGATTTAGTGGCCAAAACAAATATTCCTATTGAGATAACATATCACCAAAATTCAAAAAAATATATTAATTGAAAGAGTGAAATAAAGCTTGATTAAAAGCAGTAACCTAATGCCCTTATCAAACTATTTGACCTTAACAAATACATTATCAGCTTGGATTATGACATTATCCAGAGTTACCAAACAAAAGGGTTTAAAGAAGTGTATATATAAATATACTGCCCCTATCCTGGAACGCTTAGAAGCTAAATAGAGGAGAAGGAAGAAATAAGTAATGATTGCACCCCTGAGCAACTGCACCACAGAAAGATGAAACAACTTGCTCAGTAAGAGAGACTTTTGGCAGAGRAGGAGTATAACCTGTATATCCTGAATGCCAGACCACGGTCCTAAGTAGAAAACCACACTCTCCTTTTGAAATTATCTTAAATTTAACTAAGTAAAGCAAAACTGCCACAATTTTTAATGCCAAGTGATATTCAGCACCATTCCTCGGACTGCACAAACCCCTTCTAATAAAATTCTGTTGAAGGAATCAACAAATGCACGTGCATCTCCAGGAAAGGTACTCAGATTGTTAGAAAGATTTTGAGAAGGTTTCACAGCAAAGGCCCTTAAACTGAGCTATTCTAAGATGAGTTGATTACAAAAATAAATACCCAGTTTTCAGACCGGGGAGACTTTTTGAGCAGGGTCACCCAGGAGCCTATGTTACCAACTATGCTGATCATATATGGACAAATGTTCGAGAATTATCCAAGAAAACAGAAGAAATTTGGTGTCACTGRGTGGAGAGCAATGCAAGTACGATACAAACACACACACAGGCTCTAGACGCACATCTATGGCAGAAAGATCTCAATGATTGTGAATAATTCACTGTAAAGCATCAGTTCAGTGCTCCACAAAAGGGAAAATAAGATACAAGAATATGAGTAGAGAATGAAAACCCAGAAAATATCCTTATGCCATGTATAAATCCATTGTAGTTCTGGTCATTCTGACTCAAAATAGATACAGAAGATTATAACACTTTGCTGCCTTTTTTTAMGTAAAGAATGCCTGGAAAAAAAAAAAGGGAGGGGGACGGGGGGACACATGATATCTGGCCTATAATATCTGGAATAGAGTAGAGAAGGTAAGTAGGGAATGATTATTCACTACTTTTCATAATACAATATAGGGTACCTGTTAGAAGAAAGTATTTTTCTCCTCAACACAAATTAAATTATGGAACTCATTTTCATAGATGTTGCAGAGAACAAAAGTATATATGAATTTAAAAAAACTTGAAACTTCACTGAGTAATATTAAACATCAGCTTTGGATGTCTTTTAACTGCTGATTATGAAACCAGGAGGGTACAGAGTCCTCCTTCTAATAATCTTTCCCTAAGCATCTGTCACAGACTATGCTTGGGTCAGGTTTTGCTTTGCTTTGACCCAACCTGCAGTTTACAATATAATGAACTTTATTATGAAATTTTCACTTAGTACATAAAATTGTGCTAATAAGTTCTGTAGATGACAGGAAGAATTATTATGTTAGCAAATGATGGGAGAGGACAAGAATCTGATTCAGAGCAGTCTGTTATTCTGTATTTACTGTAATATAGCTAAATACAGCAAAAGTCAGGGGAAAAGGCTACTTTTATAGAATGGGAAACTGTCTCAAAACAGTTGAACCTGAAGGATTTAATCTCCACCTCTATTCAATGCTATAGCATAAAGAGGCCAAAACCCTCTGGAGTGCAGAGCTAGAATAAAAAAAGAAAGATCCACGTAGAAACAAGGAAATTACCTTGTCTCTGAAAAAAAGCACTGGTAAGAGATATCATTAGACAGCTGGGTCCAACTCTACTTTCAAAAGGGAGACAAATACTGAAGTAAGACCATAGGAGATGAAAATAATCTAGGTACTAGGAACAAGCACGATCATGCAATGTAYAAACTCAACTTCCGCAGTTTAACAAAAAGAAAGGCGGACGACTTGATTTCTAAGCAGTGGTGCCTGTACGCAGGGAGAATATTGGATAACATGGGGCATTTGACCTTGTTGCCAACAACACGACAAGATGCAAAAGTGGAAACAGAAGTTACAGAAACCCACCTTTGAAGATGCAGTTTCCCAGTACTGAAAACTGCTAAACTTGGAGACCAGTGGGCTTGAAGTGTTTAAGACAAAATTTGTTCTCTAAAAAGGAAAAAAAAAAAAAAGGGGGGGTTCTGGGGTTCTGCTGTAGCTCTTAGGAGAAATTCTTCATTCTGTAGATACAACAGTATAGCTGAAGGTAAACATAGGTGAAGGGTGTTTACCCACTTTAATTGAGACAACATAGAATTTATCTTCTTCATGGTCTGACTTGAAACACCCAGTGATTTATACACACTCATATTTGAGAAAATATGGGGAAAGGAGGATGATTATGCAAGTGAGAGAAGCGCATTGCCAGCCTCAGCATCCATAGACCAAAGTCTTCCTCTTACTACTCTGTGAATCCGGGGCCTTGCCTTCTTTTATTACCCTTGCRGTTCAACATTAAGAAAATATTTATGCTTCAGAGTCCTGAGCATTAGACAGGTACTTGCAACATCAAGAATAATTCTCACACCTTGGTGATATAATTCAGCTCCTGGTCTTGCTTTATTCCGGTATTTTTTCCCTTGGCTACATCAAAGTTTTTGCAATGCTACCTATGAGATACTGAAAAGGTGGTCAAAATTTTGGGGGGCAATGGAGAGACCTCACAGGTAGCAGCTAGTGTCTGTTCTTTTCATGAACAGGATCACACTGATCACCAGATTCAGATCTGAGAAGGAAAATAACCCCAGATCAGGTTATCAGGGACAGCGARGGAATTCTTACTGTGTGAAATTGCCTGGATATATTTCAGCCAGTTTCTCTAGACATTCGTGCTACCTTGCTATGACCTGTTCTCTGCCTACACTTAATATTTGGGCAACAAGAAAGGGCAGAGCAGAGGGGAAAAATGTACAGTTTTAAATAGGTTGCAATCTCTGGTCTTATCATAGGTAATTTGTAGTATTTAATAGCCCTGATATACAGGAGGTCACATGAAATCATTTAGAAGTCCTGTCTGGATTCAATTTCTAAGAATGTATTAATCTCTGCCTGGCACGGGAAAGATAATGGCATTTCCTTCAGTAGAGCCTCAGTCAGTGCCAAGAGCAGGAGTCTGACTGTCATCGAATCAGCCAGTGAAAACAAGGGGGGTATTTGGTTGTTTATTTATTGAGTCATTCCAGCTTGATATTGGCTTTATGCCAATGCATATAAGTTCAGAGATAAAGAGTTATTCCTAACGATAGCAGGCCAATCCATTTCTCCCCATTACAGCACAGAAATCTAGTGCTAAATTAAATCCAATCCCAGATATGCAGGTAACCTGAACCTCGACTTTCACAAGGGAGAAAAGGTTCAGGAGACAAGCTGGGACAAATCCAGAGAAGGGTCATAAAGGTGCAACGAGCCAGATCCCTGCATAAAAGTTTTGCTGTCTTTCAACAGCCCAGCACAGATTTRAACTTGGAAAGGTCCAAAGGAAAGTATTTAAACCCAGGTCCCAGAATGCAGAGTGAGATAGTGGGATTGCTCAGGAGCCTGAAGTGGCATTTTTTTAGAGAGCAAACAATATAAAATAAATAAGGGAGAATGACAACCCTCTGTGTACTCTAAAAGAAAACTAAAAGTCCCACTGGTGTGCTCTGCTTGTCAGAGAATACAGGAGCAAAATGCAAGCGTGTTAAAAGGCTCTAGCCTGGAAGAACTTTTTTTTTTTTCTTCTTCTTTAAAGCAATGAAATGGTTCAACAACCTTCTGAGAAGGTGAAAAATCTTGCCTGTCTACATTTGTAAGAGAAGCCTGAATTACCTGCCTTTCCCTTTAAGCATTTTTAGATACAAATCAAACACAGATGGCCCATTATGTTTATGACCTCACTGTCAATTGCTCTAGATAGTGCATGCATTAATTATTGAAATATTTTCATAGTATACAACTTTTTAGTGTTCACATTGTCACAGATAATTTCAACTTTCTGATTAGGAGATATAAACAGTGTTATTTATGAGAATTAATCTCTCAAATGCCATAAAAGCCGCAAATATACGGGACTTTTTTTTTTTTTTATAATGAATCCAGCCTAAAAGGAAAAAAAAAAAAAAACAACAACCAAAAAAACCTGGCCTCAGTCCTGAAAGTCAACATTATGTTAACATTCCCTGCGATACATAAACGATGCCAAAACCTATTACAATTGCAGTAAATTTTGATTACCGGAGTTGTTTGTTATTTATGTCTAGAAGATAAAGATAATATTGGGAATAGCCCTCTTCTTTTCTGTGTATAAATTACATCCATAAAATACTGTGTTTTTTAAACAGTAACAAAGCTTGATTGAGGTTTTCAAATTGTTGTGTCTATTCTGCTTCAAGAAAACCACCTTTGGCGAGTGAGCAGGCAGTGGCATTTCTTTAATTCTCATTTACTTTCATTAGTAAAAATTGAGGAACTCTAGACCAAGTCCGGAAAAGTCCACAGAGTAGCAAACAGCTCCTAGGAGCAGCGAAGTAATCATTTTCAGAATACGGTCATCAAAACACCAATTTCCCCAGAAACAGCCCATTTACTGAGAGTTAAGGCATTCTCCTAGAGGTAAGATTTAAGTTTACACTCTTGAGAGCAAAGAAGAGGAATAAATCCAAACCTCCACTTCCTTGGGGATATAGAGGATAAAAGGTGGGGAGTGGCCTTTCTGCCAGCTGAGTTTTGGGGAGTTTCTTGAGAACATCTGTCAACTGCAGATCCCTTGACATCAAACTGGGATGTCCCGCGTGTGAACAGCCACTAGCCCCAGGCSCAAGCTCTGCGTTGCCCACTCATTGCTGGATCCACATGCTGGATTCCTTAAAAAAAAAAAAAAAACTGAACCTTGAGTTCCTATACTATTTTTCTCCTCCAGAAAACCTAGATTCATATTGTGAGAAACTTTTCCAGGTAGGATCCCTCTTCCTCCAGCAGAAAAGCATAGATATTTTTATTCCAGTTGCTATTTAAAAAAAAAAAACARCAGATCACCTGGTGATTAAGATTGCAGTAGGTATATCTCTATCTAGAAAAAAAAAAAAAAGCTGCAGCTTCTTTTACTTATACTTTTATTGCCGTAACATTTCTGCAAGACAAAACTAGAAAGGGAACCCCAAATTTATGGGGTGAAGTATTAAATGAGTTAATCCCTCCTAGAATATGCCAGATGAGCAAACAGAAAACATGCCTTTTTAATATTACTCTTTTCAGCAAACCCTTCCAATAAGCTGATGCCATCCAAAGCAACGAAGGTAGAACAAGGGGGGGAAGGAAGAGRAAGAAACATCTCATGGAAGTAGCCCAAGGGAGAAATAAGTTCACGACTAGCACATTTACACCTTTCTTGATTTATTTAAGGTACAAGAATAGTGTAATATGACCTGTTTGCTTCCCTAACAAGCTTTTATATTTGCAGCAGATCAAGTCCAGACCCACTTCTTGTGGCACAGGCACCTCTCACAGCCCTACAGAAAACCAAGAGCACAGACCTAAGCCCTCTCCAGCTTCCCATAAGCATGGGGGGAAAAAAAGAGCAACTACGGGGGGACCACACTATTTTTAGCTAAATTTTGTGGTGAAGCAGCAGCACCTCCTTTAACCAAGGCCCCCAACTTCACGCACAATCTTCATCTCTAATTTTTCTAGTTAAGTGGGGTTTGGCTTTTTATAGAGCCCAGATTTATTCTCCCCGCCCCAAGGAAGAATCACACCAAACAGGGGAGTGCTTTTGGGTACCTCCATGAAACCCTCCCAAACAAATATTTCCCATTCCCTTGTGTCACTCTTCCTAAAAGCTCACCATCTGCCACAGATGCTCTGATAGTTGAAATAACCGATAAAGAGAAACAGCTGGCAAATAAAAGCCTAAATTTTCCAAGACATCCCTTGTCCTATGAGATGGAGACTTCTAAGTCCTCCAAGGTCCCAGCATTCCTTTGGGCCAATTTACATGCCAGGTCCCAGCTGGCTATAAATTCAGTGCAGCCCCAAGGCTACTCCCCTCAGTGCATCTTCTTCCCTGGGGGCTCCTCTGTGTTTTTAGAAGGGAGTTGGGAAGGAAAGGAGAGGTCATCTTCTAGGCAGAAACTGCTCTGACCCTGACAGAAGGAAGATGCTCTCCTGTAGGTTTTCCATGGCTCTGCTTCTATGCAAAACTGCTCTCAATCCATCCTGCTTATTTTATTTATTCCAAAATTGTTAGCACTAGGTTTTGCTAAATTTAAGAAATAAAAGTAGGAAGGTGAGGTTTCTGAATTTGTTGGGGTTTGCTGAGGTTTTTCTACAGCTTGAAGGGCTAAAGCTCACACCTGTGATCATTTCAAATGGATAGGCTCTATCTGCTCTTCCAGGACTAGTGCTCATGAGAGGTAGTAAATATTAACTCTTCCTTTTTTCTTTCCTTTTTTTTTTTTTTTTTTTTTTTTTGCTTCTATATAGAAAGCAGTTCCCAAGTTAAGCTTCTTCCCTCCTAGATAAATAGGAAATGTATCATTTAACTGCAGCAAACCTTTACTGCTTTTTTTACCTATATACTGTGAAGAAAAGTGGATGTTCAGGAAAGGACATATCCTACTGAAACATGTTTGGGGCTGGTGGAGGCGGGCTGGCTGTGCAAACAGATCTTTAGGGATTTATGATGATCAGTTTTTCAAGCATTAGTAAAGCCTGAGAGCACATTATTTTTAAATGAGTTATATATTTAGCACTATGCCCACCATTCTTTCAGTTCTAATTTTAGAGGGCAGGGGACAACTCTGGCACTATTGTAGCCTTGTCTAAATTTAATATAGTTGAGCAGCTGATGATTATCAGAGAGATTGCCTTTTTGCTCCTTCAGGAATTTTTCACTCAGGAAAAAAAGTCGCTGTGTAGTACTCTGCTTAGAGTATTGTACAAGCTGTCGTAGTACATGAGAAAAAAGTGTGCTCTGAAACAGTCTTTTAAGCCCTACCTCTTACTCTAGGTAGGGATTTCAGATACAGGAGAAGTGAATTAGGTTGGTTTGGACAATATTTTCCTTTGCCTCCTGTAGAAAGAGTAGTAACTTGTGCTGGCATATACCAGTAGACCAATCCTATCCCATCTCCTTATAAGTATAGATGCCACTAGATAAAGAACAGAGCTAAGGATCTTCCAGTTCACCAGTTGCCTTGTGGAAGGGGTGAGGAATGTTATTCCYCTCTGCTTGCCTAATGCAAGGGTCAGGCAGTCCATCCAGAGCCATGGTTTGAAGACCAGAAGAGGAACTCTTCTAATCCTTCAGTTCAGTCTCTTACAAGATAAAGCCCCCAGAAGGTTCCCCCAGTTACAGTCATGGGTAAGTGTGACTTTTAACTCTTACATGGGCTTCAAGGCAGTCTAGACCTCAATGTGTTGTTTTTCTTATTATGACCATAGTGAGCAGTATCATCTCAAGCAGTGTCTCTCTGAATTCATGAAATTATATGCTATTCATATTTTATGGAAACAGGGACTTGTGATGCAGGGAGGTACAAGTGTTTGTAAGTGATTAAAGGCAACATACACAAACACTTTAGTRTTAGAGGCAAGCTTAATCTGCATAACTCTACACAGTGTCAAAGTCTCATTCTAGACAAAGAGTGTTTAATGAAAAACTCTGTAAAAAGAGGCCTTGCAACTTCCTATAAATATTAGGCTTTCTGCCTTCCTTATGAAATATGTTAACAGCCTCAAGAGGGATTATTGATGCTGGCAAGTAAGTTTAAGCGGCCCTCAGAAGTTCCTGACACTGTGTACAGCATTAGATTTTTGCATATGGTTCCCCCCACATGCACTTAAGTGTTTTGAGGTTGGGGTGACTGCAGGTCTCTGAGAAAGCAAGATTGATAAAGCAAAGCAATCGGAGTTATTTCCTATGCATGAAATTGATTAAATGCTTCACTAAATGGCTTATAAATTTGGCTCTCATATTTCTGTCACCCACTGCAAAGATTACAGAAACTCCGTCTATAACCATGTTGTATACAATACCAAATTACAAAAGGTTGTAAAAACTAATGTTTTGTTTAAAGTTTTGAGCAGGACCATATGCCTTCGGTGACCTTGAGTAAGCTATTTTAATTCAAAACATTTTAAAGAGTAGAAGAGAAGGAAAAAAATCCATCTGCATAACAAAACTGAACCAACACAATTTAATACTTAGTATGCTGCATATCATTTTTTACTTCTTGCCAGAAAAAATGTTGAATCCCCTTCTACCAGAGTATTCTAATTTTATAGCTACTAAGTGTATGTGGCATGAAACCTAGAAGCTCAGGTTTCCCCCGATTGAATTTACTTTTCTTATTTTATGAACTCTGTCATCAAATCTACCTGGGAACTTACATGGTCCCCTTTACTCTAGGACCCATGTGCATCAAACACGAGTGTTTTTGACCTCATCAGGTCCTTTAAAGTGAAGCTTTATTGATTTCTGCCTTAGCATAGAGTTTCATTACTTCCCAAAATAGGATGAGAAACTGAGGCACAGAGACACTGAGGATCTCAAGATGCCAAAAGCAGGTGTCGGCACAGTTTGCACCCAGATCTGCTTGCTTCCCTTTCACATGGGACAGCCGAAGGACTTCCTACAGTTTGGGCACTAGGGTATAACTGTACGAGCATAGTCAGCTGCTGGAGATCTACTGGTACAATATTTCCCAACTATGCTTAGCCACATGCAATGTCCTGCACACATTTAATAACAGCTGCTGATTACACCCAGTTATGCTCTTGGTCCACAGCAAAATAAACTTTGGGCCAACTGAGTCTTCTGTTATTTTAAAATCTTGTGTTGGCTTATGCCTTGGCTGTCCTGGTGTAAACACCTGACCTGGAAACTTGAGCTCACCCAAAGCTATCTAATTGTAGGAAAGGACGTAACTTATAAAGTCACAGATATATAGTTAGCCACACTAAAATAGGTAGATTGCTTTATAAATCCAATAAACACTGTTCTTCTGACAGTCATAAACAAAATTTTACAGGTTCCTTTTTACATGCAGCTCCATTTTACAGATAGGAAAACTAAGGTTCAGCAAACAAACAGGCTTTGCCCAGTGTCAGAGAGTAAGTCCTCTGGCAAAGCTTGAGGCTGAGCTCTGGCTCTTCTGCTCCCCAGTGCTTTAAGAACTCAACCATGCTCTCCTTAGCTATACAAATAAAGATCTTAAGTGATTAAATGTAAGTACTGAAGCAAAGCTCATAGCAAGCAAGAGTGAATCGGCATGAAATGCAAACGTAAGCATGAGAAAATAATCCCTGTATTTTAACCATAAATGCCTGTTTTCTACAGGAAAAGCTATGTTCTCCTATAACATTTACAAGCCATCTTGTCCCCAGCAAGGATTAACATTTGGCATCGAAGTACTGATCTGGCAAAGAGCTGCCAGTAATGTAATCTTTTTTTACAACCAACGACATGCTTAAAATCTTGACGGACTTGACCTCTGCCCATTGCTAATCCCTAACTTTCTTGCCCATTCAGATGTACATCTTTAAAGAGATGGCACTGAACGTATAGCAAACAGCTAAACTTCAACTGAAGGTGAAACAAGAGCTGCCCAGAGAAAAAAGCATTGGACGGAGGAAAATCTGAGTGTTTCTTACCCAGCCTCGTGCTGGGATTTTGACCCCATTGTGGGGGAAGAGGTGCCTGCTCAGTTATAGATGTGCAGTGACTTTGTTTCTGCCCAGATGGGAGAACACACCTTTTAGCAAGAGAGGACGTAGTGTATTTGCTTGGATTACAGGAGCACTGAAGAGCCCTAACTATAAGCAGACTCTTTATGCTCAGACTGTCTGAACAGTCCTTGATCCCAAAGGATAAAGCTAAACAAAGTAGATGAAGCTCACACATGGAAAAATGAGGTATAAAGAGACCTTATATTTTACTGAATCAGTTTCTCAAGTCCCAGTTCAGGCGTTCAGTTGAAAAACCAAAGTGATAGACTTACACTATGTTCAGAGAAAATAACAGTCAATCCAAAAAGATTCCAGCTGTCTTTTCTTTCATTTGTGTGACAACCAGTCCTGGGACACACGCCAGCTCCTCAGATATTGCTGTTCCACAGTCTAGTTATTCTAACTTCTGGCAACTGGTTATTTGACCTCTTGGTGGCTTGTCGTTTTAATATCACTTTCTCTATGTAGATAATCTAGTGGGAATCCCCCCTTTATAATGCAACAGTCTATACATGGTAATTAGCCAGAACACTGAAGTATTGTGCTGTTAAGTCCAGTCTTGAGCTACAGCTGAGGAGCATTTATTGTGGTTGGGAAGCACAAAAATATGGTTTAGTCTCTTGTTCATGAATTAGTGGTCCCCAGGCACTGGGAGAAAAGTCTAATCTTTTCTATGCCATGTGTTATATACCAGTTTTGGATTGCTCTCTAAAGCCATGTGATAGCAATCTCCTCCTCCCAGATGAGCACAGTCCTGGCTCCAAAGGACATACAAAGAAGAGATCAGCTGAGTAGCATCAGCCCTCATAGCTTTCGCTGGCTTGTGGGTGATGAGTTACACCACTTTTGTGTGAGAAACCAGCCAGGTGTAAAAACTTATCTATATTCCTCTGTCCCATTACCAGTGATTACAAAGTGGCATAAAAGCCAGCAGAGTGCTCTGTATCCCATAGAGATCCTCCAGTGAGTGGCTAGCGCTGTTGGATGAGGGTTGCTTTTCATTAATTTCCAAAGCAGCCTAAAAGCATCCCAGAAGAGCACGGTGTCTCTAGACAGTCTAATCTTCTGATGCTGTACTTGGTGAAAAAGCATGCAAGCAATCCAAACAAAAGAAGCAGCCATAGATCTTTAATTTAAGGCGATATTCCGTTGTAAGCCCTTTGTCCACCTTGAGCAGTCAGAGCACAGCCATAGATTTTTCCAGTAGTCTGGGAATGGGATCTTAGGAAATGGTGTACTCAGTTTGACATGGACTTAAATAGGTTTCAGAATAATCCATTATGCATCAAGTGTTTAATCGACATAATTAATATTTTTAAGGGGAGCCATTTACATTGTAAGTTCTATACACATTATTTACAATTTCAACAGTAACAGTTAATGCTCTGTGACAAACTATATTGTTTCCAGCTTGTTATCCATTCATAACAAGGTCAATCTATTACCATTATTTTTGTGAATGTAGCTGTTACCTTGAGGCAAAAAGTTAATTGTAAATTACAGAGGAGGGATTACTGAGTTGTTTTTTTAACTGTATTCACTGTAATGTATGGTAATGGTGCTATTTTATGAAACATTTACATTTAAAAGCATTTTGTTGTTCATATCAGACGTGCTGGACAAATTCACTTCCAAACTTTTCAAGAACTTACTCAATGGGAAGGGAAGAGGCATTTGAAAGGATCCAGCTGAACGTTTCATAACCATTGCAGTTAAAACGAGATGCAGTCACATCTATTTTTCCCCTTTGTCTGAGACCAGTCCCTCTGCCATTGCTGTCCAACACAACTCTGAGAAGTGCTTAGTGCTCTGAGAGGCAGGACTAGATTCGATTCTAATTTAGAGTAACACTTTAGCCCTTACATCACAAAAGTGATCTGCAAGAGATGTATCTTAAGATTTTATTCAGCCCCATACACAGTAAGTACACAGTGCCAGTCTGATGTCTGAACTCTGATACCTCCCTGCTTTTGCACAATTTCTACAGCATTGGCTGATGCCCTGGCAAGCAGAGTTGAATATTATATTTATGCCCTGCCTTGTTTGCTCCCACCTGAGCAAAAGTCAAAGGGTATGTGGCATCGCTGCTTCCCAGATCACAGTAAAAGTTGACATTCATAGGCTACCCAGAAAAGGATGGAGAACCATCATAAAATCTGTCTTTCCCACATCATTTTAATGATGCATTCAGGGCAAAACCCATGAGCTTTCCATTAGATCATGGACTTGTCCATCTTAATGGACAATTGAGAGTTGACACCATTTAACTTCAATCTAGACAATGCTTCCGCTATGCCCACAGATACAGCAGGTCTGCCTGCCACACTGATCTCCACCTTAGTTGTCTTCTATATTTGTACTTTGAATTAGGTGACTTATTTAACTGCATTTTATTTTGGCTTCAGTTATAACACTGGCACTGAATCCTCACAATCACTTCCAGAATAACAGAAGACAAACTCATAAACACTGAATATTTTGAGCTGACTAAAGGAAGTAAGAGGATGATCACTGATCAGATGCAGAAATGCATTTCTAGTAGCATAGGAATAAGAAAAGTATGTTAGAATTTTATCCTCCTTTCTCTACTGCAGAATAGGCAGGTGAGAGCTGTTGGGGTATTTGCCTAACCACCCTATAAAAGATATGTTCTAGCTTCTTGGTGATGAAGTTTGTGTAGTATGCTAGTGGTGTTTGGGTGAAAAGAAATTTATTTCCTCTGAAATTTTATGGACAACAATTTAAATTTGTTAGAATCCATTGTTCCAACACCCAACTGCTCACCTGAAAAATCTATTCCTTTCTTCCTCAAGTCCTAATGAAAAAGAAATTTGTCAGGCTTATGACTTCTATTTGAAAGGCTTAATATGCTAAATCAGACCAGGTTTTCTTTTACCGCATGCTCTCAGAAACTTCAAGGCATCGTCAGGTTGTCATCGTCAGCTATTAGCATATCTAGCTTGCGAAGGGTTAAGTAACATTATTTCTGTGGTCTCCATCGCTGGTAGTATGTTCAAAGTGCACAAAGCTCAAGACATGTGCATTCTTCGTCCAATAACTTGTCCAGTAATTGGTATATTGATTGCTAATGTCATCATGTTTTAGTATATATAAACCCTCTCACTCTATCATACAGCCGCCAACAATCCAAGAAGTCATTGTTTATTCATTGTAACTCCCAAACTGGCCGTGTCAGATTCTGCTTGAGGCCTTGCTGATAAAAATCAGCAGATGATTGGGCACACACATTCTTGACATGGCTGACCCATGACATCTTAGGGCCAGCAGGGAGCCTGTCATTATGTGTACAATACTCTTCTTTCTTTCCCCTTATCTATTCCCAGATGACTTTGAGATTTTTATTAACTCATTAATGACTGAAGATGTCATTAAAGAAAGTGGGGAGGAGGGGGAAGAAGGACATTTTGTTTGTTTGTTTAAAAGTGGGGAGCAGCAAGCCATTGGCTCCACATAGAGAAAGGCGGAGGAAGCTTAAAGACAAAGCTGAAGACTATCCAGAGCAAAAGATCATGAGTTCATTAGGATGACTAAAGCTAAGCTTCTGAGGGAGAAAAAAATGTTGGGCCATATTTGAAACATGACTGAGGAAGGAGGGATGGATTTCTCCACAAAAAGAAACAGCAAAAAAAGACTAATCAGTTTAATGTAGTACAACYGGTAGTCTTTACAAGCACAGAAGGATAGCTTCCTGCTGCTACCTAGGTGTTCAAATACTTAAGTATTCACTCAGAATGAGTTTTGTGTTCAGGGTTAGCATTTTATCATGTCTTTAAAAGTGTGTTGTTTTATACAGGGAAATAGTATCTGCTTTTTTAAATTTTTCTTGTAAATACATCRATTGAACAGATATCGAACAGCATTATATAGTAATCACACTTGCAGTTCTTTTCCAGGTTTTTTTTTTGCATTTTAAGTTCGTGAATTCTTTCTGTAAATGTAGCAAACTACTGAATATAACTTTGCATATTTTTACTATGTGCTCAGGATTTGATTGCACTAAAATGTACAGTTGGAGCAGAAGTTTCAGGTGAATTCGCTCACAGCCCGCTTCTGATCCTACTGCAGTCAGTCACTAAACTTCCCCTGAATTCAGGATAAACAACTAGTCCCACATTATAGGCATGTCTTCCATTTTAAAATCTTGCCTATATTTCTTAATTTCTCTTTGAAATAATCTCACAGCTGTTTTTTTTTTTATTGGAAGGTGGATTCATGTGACAATGAAAGTCTTTTTCCTCCTGAAATTTGGGTGTTTCCTATCATTAGAGGCCTGTTGGTTTAGAACCAAGAACCTAATATTTTAAGGATTGCAATTATTTTATTTTAATGATTGCCATTTGTGGATTGACTGAGGAATAGTGAGTGCTTTTCTGTCTTAGGCAGCTGCCTTCCATATGGTGGCTGATCTCAACCTAGAAATCTCTGACGTGATTGTAGTGGTACTGGACRTTAAAGTGACATAGAGCTAGATGTCATCTGCATTGGCTGGCCTTTAATAATCTTTGTTTCAACATCTATCTTTTTGATGAGGTGAGTGGAAGGAAGATGAGCCTGTTTCCCTGAGGGACCTGCAAGTATTGGTATAAAATAATAGAATAAGSTCCCTGCATGGGACCTGTGAATTACTAAAACCAACTCAAACAGGAATCTGCTTATTCCATCACATAAACTGCAGATAATGGCTCAGCAATCAGGCATATCAATCTGACCTTATAGACTGTCTACAGTAACTTTTAGAACTCCTAATAGGAGTTAAAAAAGAACAATTTAATTATGCCATATTGTTTCTGACAACTCTCCATTCCCTCCACTCAATAGATGATCCAGATCATCTGGGTCATAGGGTTAACATTTATTCTTAGGAATAATGATAATATTTGCTGTGTCCTGAGTCTCTGCGAAGGCAGTGGATGCTTTCTGCAATATTAGCAGTCATTTCTGGTTTATTTCTTTGAGAGATTTCTTTTCCTCTTTTGTCTCCTGATAATTAACAGAACATCGTTTGTGTTGCAGTGGGAGCTGGGGTTCTCCATCAAAGGTCAAGGACTTGTGCAAGGTGCTGTCTGGGGCTTTAAAAAACTACATATATATATTCCAAAGGAACACGGATGGGTTTGAAAAGAAAAAAGGAAAAGAAAAAATGGCAAGAACACATCAGCATGTGCTGGCCTAATAGCTATGCCCAGCTTAATCAAGGTGTGCCATTTACCTAATGCACCTTTTTGAGAGGAAGCTTTCCTTTCTCCTCACTTTCTGACATCCAGACTCTCTTCCATCATGTACCAAAGTGGGAATCTGTGATGAATCTTTGGATAATGGATTGTTGCTTTGACAAACTACTCCTCTAGTGAAACACGTGTCTGTCTTGGCGACAATAATAGCAAAGTGCGGATTTTGTGGAAGAAATAGAGGCATTGAGGGCTACAGCACCAGACTCTGAGTCTATAAATTGCTGGACTGGGATGTTAGATGCCTTTTAATATTTTCAAACATCCAGTAGAGAAATGAAAGAACTGTAGGACTATCCTGATGTAAGACCTCGGGAGAGTTGTTTTCAGAGATCATGGGAGCTCACAACTTGTTTAAGAACATGAAGTCCTATCCAAGTAATAGCTGGAAATAAGTTGCTTGATTTTTCTATCCCCAAAGACAAATTCTTGTAATAGCAAAAGTGTAAAATCCAAGAGAGGCTTGATACTTTCAGATACTCCAGCCACATCATAATGGAAAAAAAGGCATACTGACAGTGAAACTCTTTGGGGTAAATAATGAGGACAGACTTCTCAAAAATAAACTGGCATGGATTTGGCCATGAGATGTCAGATTCATAACTTGGGAAATGAAAGCCTCTATATACTAGAGCGCAGGCCCTAGCCCAGCAGTGGCAATTCAGCCTTCTGAGCCACAGGGATTTCTTTATAAGCAGTGGTATATTAAATGTGGAATCAGGTAGGCCAAAGGGACAGCAGTAAAACAGAGACAACGTGCAGTGACCAAAAATGAGCTAGAGCCAGACACTAATTACTTTGCAGTAATTTTGTTTTCCTTTAGAGTTGACTAATATCTCTTGTTCCTGGAAGGTAAATTCTTTTCCCATCACTTAGTTTTTATATCTAGCACTTTTTTTTTGTTTAGTTTAACTGAAGCTGGGAAGAAAACAGGTTTTTTCTATTTATCCGATTTAGTACCTTTATCAACGTAAAGATGAGGGGTGGATTTTTATACTGTGCACATCGCTGGAGTGGGCTGAGGGAAGAGCACTTTTAGACAGGCCTAGGTCAACAAAACAGATTCATCCATCACATCTGCCAGAATGGAAAGATAGTTGTCTCGATGCTCGGTCAATCCGAGACCTTTCTGCTGAGTCAACTGACAAGATTACAGATATTTGTGACAATGAGGACACTTATCCACTAGTAAGTGGACTGAAGACCACCTACACATTTGGCAGTAGGTCTTCAGCTTAGGAAGCTCTAAGCTTTTGAACACCAGCATATTGCTATTTGCAGTCCTCCTCTCCTTATCAGTTGAGAATCATTACCAAAACTAAGCTAGAATAAGATAAAATAACAAAAGGAAGGGATTCTGAGGTGATAATGGTGGAAGGTGCGAGAGTCAGTAGAAAGTACAGTAAAGAAACCCATGACAAGTCATGATAAATGGGTCGTTATAAAATTCATGTTTAGGCTGCACCAGTCTGGGGATAATGCCATTCGTCATGGCAACACTGGGGCACTAATGAGCCCTCATTGCATATTCATGGMTTTGGCGCCTCTCTTCTCTCTCTGCCTCCCTCCCACCCCGAACCAATGCCTGGTAAATATCTCCACCTCAAGCTGAAACTCGACTTAGGCTGTTTTTTTTTTTTATTTGTTATGTTGCAGCAATTACACTGTAAAAGTGCTGCACAAGATTGATTGCTCTGATCTGTAGTTCAATTGTAAATTAGAATACACATCCCCCTGGGGACACACGGCCCCTATTTGTGATTAAGAAAAAAGCCCCATAATAGACTAATAGCTAAAGTTCTCTCTCTTTTACTTTCAGGCAATTAGCTTGATGAAATGGCCTCTTTTTGTGTACCCTGGAAGTGTAAACCGATATCATAATGAAGTATATGATGTTTATTCTATTATTTTCACCTTGCCATGTATGCAGGAATGCATAAATAATGGCTGCTTTGTCTAGTACATTTACTGATTCAGAAGTAAACTATGTCTTAAAGATGCAGTGTATGATCCTGCAGCCTTATGTTAAGCTGGGCACCGTGACTAGTCCCTATAAAAACTAATGTTCTGCCTAAAGAAGTTGGAGACCATTTTTAGTCAGGTGATTAAATACTGTTTGCAAGACACTTTCATTTAAAAAGAACCTTACAATTAAGGTACAATTAAGAAAATCTTCCTAATAACCTTGTGAGAAAAATAAGGTATCTCCATTTTACAGAAAGGAAAACTGATGGGGAGATGCTGAACACGTTACACAAGCCCACACAGGACCTCAGTAACTGCTTAAGAAATCCTAGCTCCTTGAACTTTTTTTCAGGCAATCAGAAGCTCTCTTTCCTCTCTCTTGTGAAGTGTTATTAATGCTGTCCTGGATGGTTCATGGAGTGGCTCTGACCTTAGCTTGCCTCAAAGATGTAAAACTCCGTGGTGTCACGGTTGCCTTCATTCCCATGTGACATACATGGCTAAAGCTCTTTCACTTGAATCCAAGGTGGATATGGTCATGCCYGTATTCAGTATCGTGTTGGATGTCGGCTTTCCCAAGGCTCAATTTGAGCTGTCAGTCTGAGCAAATGAGTCATGTTGTGCAATAGAGTTATAACACTGTGATGGTGTTCGTGCGGTTGAGCTCAAGATAAATATCTGGGAAGAAAGCTGCCATGTGATGATAGCTCTGGGCATACCTGCTTTGTGACAAAAGGTGCTTCTTCCATTAGCATTTTACTTTGGCCCAGGAGGGCACTTTTGAAGTGAATCTTCCAAATGACCCTGCTTACCCTACCCTACAATGCGAGGCAGCCTTGGAGCACGCAAACTGAATTCTTTTGTGTGAAATTAAACCAGATGATGTGGTCTTGGAGCTCCAGCAGCTAATGGGAATTCAGTCCACAGGAGCATGCTAGAGCTAGTCCGAGTAAACCTCTGACATGCAGCGACCTGGGGCCAGTCCCTGCTCTTCAGTGCACAGCGTAGACATACCTTTATTTGCCTATTTGCTAAGCAAAGCTGGGTTCCTATCCAAGAAGTTATGAGAAGCTCAGGTAGTATGGCAGGGAGGACATGTGAAATAGCCTGAAAAACCTGCGTAAGAAAATGCACTGGTTTATGTATAACCCCATCAGTTTATCTGCAATAGAAATATTTTCATTTAGTTTAAATTCTGTCTGAGCAAGGTTCTGTAGGGGAATATAACAGAGTTCGGAAACAYTTTGCTAAGAAGCACTACCAGTACAAACCTTTAAAGGGTAACACTTTGTACATGGCTACAATACCATATTCTGTTTAAACTTGTTCATCATTGTCTTCTTGCATGACAGCCTTGGCATTTAAAATATGTTAGGGGTGACACAATACTTTCACCTGGTGCAGACATATATCACTGGAAGGATGTTCTCATAAACAAAGTGCTGCAGGCTATGATCTTATCATTCTCCTCTTCCTTCTTCTCAGTTCAGTTCAATGACAAACACGTATTTCTCTTCTTTGCTCCAGTTTCTGGTCTAGAAAAGCCTGGTGTTGGAGCAACAGGTGGTGTTGCAAATCAGGAATGACAAGCATTGGTGGTGGCAAGCAACAGAGGGGGCAGCAAGCATGCAATGTATTTTATAATGCTTCGGCTGGTGCACGAATTCTACACAGTGCTGCAATTTTATAGCATGAGTAAAAGTTTACTCACGTGCATGCCTGCACATGCACGTTTTTTTGAGAAAGACATAAAGCAAATTAGAATGTTCACATGTAATTAGCTGACTATTAGTGTGGTTCAGCCGAGGCGATAGGGAGACAGTAAACTTTGAGATAGCTCGCAGATAAAAGGACTGAGGGTGTTCTGGAGAAAGCTGGATGTAATAGTTCAGAAGAGAAATTCCTGACAAATTGAGCAGACATCTAAGGATGTTCTTGCCTTACACCATTAGCATGGCACAGTGTAGCTACACAGGTCTTCCCTCTCCCCCCTACAAAGCTTAACCCTTCCTGGCATCCAGGGCTTTTTCTCCTTGGATAGCCCACCTTTAAATTATTTAAGAATTAATCTTAATTTTCTATTTAAACATGTTTGTCTGGACTAAAACTGTGTGAAATTCCCTGCTCATGCTTCCTGCCCTGCTTCTTGTAACAGCGTGTGAAACAGGGACTATAACTCCTGTAGAGGCTGGAATACCTCCAGTTATTTTTCTAAGAGTGTACATGACCAGGTCTAGTAAAAACATTACCAGTTACCATATGTAAGCATCACACTTGGAAAGAAACCCAAAGTGTGTCCGAGTTCCAGTCTTTGCAACTTCTATGAAAATTGTGGGTATTTTACTAAATCTTTGTGCTAAATGAAAATGTCATTGTATTTTTCTCTCATTTTATAGCTGGCAGGGAAGTGCTTTTCTCTGTCCTTTGGGAGTTTTCAAGACTTCATTTTTTTTCCAACTAATTCTCTGGCTAACCAGTAAGCTGCTAAAAAAAATAAAAAATCAGACTGATTCCTTTGCTTCAGTAATTTCAAAATATTTCATTTTTTGCTTTCACTTAGAAATTAAAAATTAAAACCAAAATATATTTCAAAGCAAATAAATGTTCATTTAGAAAAATATCTATCAGGACACTTGCAAGGCTTTTGAAACGTCTTTAACATCTTTTTTTCAGTTGAGAAGCCTCATGAAAACACTGCTCCCTCCAAACTTTTTGCCTGTTTGGCATTTTCCAATACAAAGTTTTCATGGAATCCACTTTTATCATCAATTCAGTATCTCGGGGTGTTCTTGTTTGGGTTGGCTTCTGAGGCGGAATAATTGAGAACTTCATGCTCTGAGTTGACCCAGCACGGAAAACTTCAAATACTGCTGAAATTATCCATATTTCTGAGTATCTGTTCATGTAAAAGCTTACATTGCTCGAGGCCTGTATCCCTATGGCCTGTTGTCCCTTCCATGACTCTCAAATAGGACTCATCTAAAGTGTTTCTGTTGAAGTAAAAATTTGTCATAGGTTTTGCACGACTTGTACAACTCCTTCTTTGCCAGTGTGTAAACTCTGTACCAAGTCTGTTAGGACTCCATCCTGCAAGGAAAATGTACGCTTCRTATATCGGAGGAAACAACTTCTTTTCTGTCACAGCAGACACAGAATTCACCAAATAGGCAGAAGAACTGGCACTGTTGGAGTGGGTAAAGCTATATTCACTAAAGAACATGCAATTTTTTGCAGAAAAGGAATCGCTTCTCAGTGTACAATTAGCAACATTCAGTAAATAGCAATTCTTTAACCCCCCAAAGAAAATCACTACTTCTAGTTTTAATGCTCATTTGTTCAAGGCTTATGTAGGCATTTGTCATGAACAAAAGTTGGAGTAAATTCTCTACAGAAGAAATGTTGAATCAAGAGTGCAAGATTGTGTTGATATTTTGGTTCATCTTGAAGGAGGGAACCTTCTGCTGTAGATCTCAAGTGATGCTCAAGGGGAAGAACAGCACGTACAAGGAGGAGAGCCAGCATGCCAGTGGCCAAGAGCCTACCACCAGAGATAAAGCCTGGGGACCGTGTCAAGGTAAGGGCCCTCACAAGCCACTCAGCAAATGCTTTCTTTGCAACTCTTGCTGCCCTTCTTCCCAAGGCCCATCCTGTTCGTTTTCCTCATCCCACTCTGCAGAATGACAAGAAAACCTGAGGTTTTTCACAGGTTTCTGGAGAGAGGAGCAAGCTTCCAAACAACAATTTGTCTTGCCTAGAAGTAGCTGTGCTGGGTTAGACCAAAGGTCCAGCTAGCCCCTCACCCTGTCTGTGGCAGAAACCCCTAGCAGATACACAGAAAAATGTCAGAAGTCAAACACAAAGTAATTCTTCTCCTGATGTGTTTTCCTTGTTCCTATCACTCGGTGCATTACAGAGTCTGACAGTAGAAGTTGCATAAAACAAGAATGTTTAATGGCATCAAAGGAACTATCTTGCTTGAATTTCTAGTCCTTTTTTAATCTGACTATATTTTTGGTATTCTGTGGCAGAAAGTCCTGCAATTTAATTGTGCTGCATAAAAAATAGAAAATTTTGTTCACTTTAAACCTCTTTTGCTCCTTGTACTAACATAGTGAATAAGTATTCCCCTCTTCAGAAGATTCTTCATAACTTTTGTCATTGTATAAACCTCAGCCACCTTTTTTCAAGGAGTTCTAAATTTATCTAGTTTTTCCTCACATGGAAAACAGATACATACAATTACCCACAAGACAACCACTATCAAACCCAACTGTTGTCACTGAGACTGAAACTCTTCCAAAAATTAATTTATTTAAAATMATCCTAACGGTGCAAATATCCGAAGATCAGGCAGATCTATAAAACCTGCCTGCAGCAAAATCATGCAATTAGAATCATGCTCATAAGTGTTGGAGTCTTAAAACATTAATAGATCATTTTAATGGAAGGAGTTATTAAAATTGTATTTGATTTGCATTATTACAACACTGAATGCACTATGGAAAACTGAGTTCATGAGAGAAATACAGCACAAAACAGATTCTTATTACCTGAGTTGGAACTTTAAAATAGACCATGCTTTACAGTTCTGCCTGAATTTTCTTTAATTTTATTTCCCTTCTAAATTGATAAGAACTCCTGGTTTTATATTAGAAATAGAAAATGAGGAGAAGGATAAGAAAATAGCTGGAGATTGAAATAAAGCCTCAGAAAAGTAATTTGAGGAGCAAAAAATCCTTCCCAACTTAAGTAATTTTTATCATATATGAGATGTGTTGTTCTGATCATAACCACTATCAAAAGTCCCATGAATTGCAGGGTTTCTGTAGATCATTTAGGAAAAAGTTGCCCCAAATGTGGAAGCAATTATAAAGAAATTCAAGACTCGTTAGTAAGCATTCCTTGTTTTATTTCTGTTACAAGTAGACTGTAATTTCTAGATCTCTATCTGACATCTTTTCTATTGGGCACTTACCCTCCCTGACGTGTTTATAAAATTCCCCATTTCATTAGTGGGACATCACCAGCAAATCTGATGTACAAACTTCTTCCTTAATCCAGTAGAAAACAGAGTTTGTTGGAGTCAATGGAATAATTTCCATCATTTCCAACAGACTTAGGAATAAACCTGCAAGGGTTAAAAAAAAATATATAACCATAATCACAAAGTGGAGGAAGGAATACAGTGAATTTGCTCTGCAACTGAGATATTTTTAGTTTTGTATTCTTTAGAATCCCTGTAAAGGTACGTCCCTCATACGCAGTTGTCGAAAATAGAGTTTAGGCATTGAGACTTGAGTTGATTTAAGCCAGTACAGAAGTGTGCTCTAAATTTTTCAGGGCAGCGCAAATGTGCAAAAATGGTGTCTTCATGTTCAAAAGCTCCATATCATTTAGAAGAACTGTGCCAATAAGTTAAAGGAGAGTATTTCTATTAAAAAAAGAAAGTGTCCTGTAGAAAAAATATTCTCTATCTTTTGAACTTAAAATATTGTTTAAAATTCAATGATCAGACCCTTAGCAGGTGTAAATCATCACAGAAATGATGCTGTAACACTTTACATGATATTACCAAATTGTCTTGCTGGTAATTAAGAATATCCTCTGTGGAATAAGGACCAATGACAAGAGAAAGTATAAGTTGATATTGTCTTAGCACACATAAGTGGTAGACAGAAATATTCATGTGCATAATCTTACACCTTGCCTACATGATACCCAGTGGGCTAAAGTAATAGCATACAGAATTACCTTGGAAAAGGCAATTCTCAACAGAAACTAAAAATCTTATGAGTTGTCTGTAAGTTTCTCATAATTATACACAGCAAAAATGAGAATAAAACTAACAGGCATGCACTTGGAAAATGTTTCCTGAAAGATGTTTCTTTAAACTTTCTTTAAAAATCCAGAGCATATTATACTCAAACGTTTTTCAAGCCCAATTTTTCTGTATTTCATTCCCAGAAAATCAGTATCTCTTATTTTTCCCCATCTCTTTTCATGGGTTTATTATGTCTATATTCTACAGCCCAGGGAAACATATGTAATTTCTATTACTCAGGAAGGTAATGAAGTCAGTCTGGTGAAACAACACAAACTTTTGCTCTGAACTTCTGGTGTAAGTTTCAGGGGAAAAGGACACCTCTTAATTCAATAGTCACTTCCATGAAGAGCCATACAAGCCATGCTGTCTGCCACGGTACAGTTCCTTTAACATACCAACATAAAGAGTCTCTTCCAGAATCAAACTTTTCTTGGAAAAGCAAGTGCTTTCCTTTCTCAGTATGAAAAGTGCCTCTTTTCTGATCCTTGTGAAAATTATTTTTAACAGCTTCCTTAAGGAGATGTCCATTTTGAGCAGCACAGTCTCAGGACTGGGATCTCAGATGTTCATGAAACCTACTCTGACCTAGGTGTTCTGCTCATGGCTTTCCCCAGTATGCTATGGGTTTTTGAAATCACTTGTTTTTAATTCAAATTAAGTCACTATAGGGATGGTAGGTCTAAATTCCGTTTAATGAAATATATAGCTGATGACCAATTCCCTGTTTTCTCATTTTGGATATTAAGATMAATTTTGGCTCCACTATCCCAAAAAACTTTAGAAATAGTCAACTGAGGGTGGAAAAGTATAGTGCATAGTGGTGAATGATGCTTGGATGCATGTGTTTAAAATGTCCTATAAGTCCAGATGACATTAAAAGGCTGAATATTTACCATACRTGAAGACAAAAAAATAGTCTGTATGGATTACTTGTGGGAATMTTTATTGTAGATATTGAAGGATATTTTAGATTAGCAGAAATCAAGAAAGAATTAGGCATATATATATGATTAATCTTTGATCTCATGTAGAATGTCGGAGGCAGAAAATACTGTGTATTAGAGGTCACTGAGGAAGAACCATTATCTAGGCATCAAGTGCAAACACATAACAATCGGAAGACTTTTTCTGAGGTATGAAAAAAATCCACAACAGGAAGTAGAAATATTTGAACGCTTCTCTTGAAGCCCTCAAAACCAAACCTGGATGCCTCTGTGTAAGGCAGGCTCCAGGAGCATTGTCCCTCCAGGAGCTCAGATCAGCTCCTGATTTCAATATCTGCACAGTCCAAGCAGGGAGACATCTAATATTATCATTTTTCTGGAGCTGCTTAATGTATTAGGATCTTTTTTTACCTGTTGGTATCCTGACTTCTCCTGTATCATGTAACATGCAGAAGTGTAGYCTTTTTCCTTATTAATACAGAACATACAAGTATCCACATATGAAGACTAGCAAAATGCTGCCTGTGTAAAACACTGAATATTTTGTATAGAGGGAAAATTCTGTGACCTGTCTACTAAATAAGAAGCACAAACATTTATGGACCCCAATGAACTCATCCCATTTTGTGTGTATTGGAGCTTTGCAAATCTCCAGAGTTTTGTGTTTAGCAAAGCAGATGTGCAAATGGAGATCCTGGTGACCTCACCTCTGAGAATCAGGCCTTTGACATACATTACTCTCCTGCTGACAGCAAGAGAAGTGTGGATCAGTTGGCATTTCACACCTGCAACTAATGTAGAAGTTGTAACGATGTAAGTGAGCATTAGGAATAGAAACAATACTTTGGATATGAACCAGCTATATTTAACGGGAAAGGTGCAAATCCACATTACGACTCAGGATATGTATTAGCTGCAGTCCTCCTTTAACCTGGAAAGAAAGAATTATATCCAAGGGAACTTACCTCAAAGAGTTTCTCTTTCCTCTGGCAGAAGTGATGATTAGGCTAAAATTGGCCATTGGCTTTATCTGTAGTTGGGGAATATATGGTTTAGTTTGTACAGCTTCAGCTGGTAGGCCAGTCTTAGTTCAAGATCTTGATCTACTATAAATACCTCTTCACAATCAATAGAYGAATGAACTTAGAGTAAAGCTGAGGACCTTGCCCCTGAAGACCTTTGGCCTGGACTGAGCTGACCTGGCAAATCTGTGGGAGGATGAGATCTTGATGAACATCCCGAGTTCTCCAACTCCCCTCTGCCTTGGGAAGTCTGTGCCTCCAGACAGGCTCCTGGGGCCAGGAATTACAACAGCTTTTCACCCACTATTTTCTTGTTGGTAGCAGATGCTCTGCACTGCTCCTTGGGCCATTTGGACTTCTACTAATGCTGCAGTATGTATTATCCTATAATACTCATCACTGATCGGGGCTCTCTTCACTAAAGCAGATCTACCAACTGCAGAGCATATGGGGTTGGATATGTTTGTCTGCTGCCTCATCTAGGAGTAACAAATCTTGTTGGGTGGGTAGAAAGGCACCATCACCCTTTATATCGGTTTGCTTTAGCCCTGGGAATTCACCTCTACTTGATGGTTTTGGGAGGTTTCTTTGTCAGCATCTAAACAGGTGGCTGTTCTGATGCCTCCCAGCCTACAGTCTGATGTCTCGTGGCTTTCTTCCTGGCTGAGAAATGTCACAGATGGAAGTGAGCAGTTTTGTCTTCTCCTGCCAAGCATACAGGGTGGGAACGGGTCACACCAGCTCATCTCTCCTTGAAAAGTCAGGGGACGCTACCGCCACCAGAACGGGCCCCTGGGCAGTTACGTGACTTTCAGCTTGAGAAAGGAAACCGGTTTGTCACCTCATTGCTTAATGGTGTGATCTCAAGCCAGMGCTGCGATGTACCTATGGGCACAAGAGATAAGATTACATTATTAACACTATACTCATCATGTTCTGAAGATATTCTAGTTTCCAACCACAGAATGTGACACAACATTAAAAATGTGGTGGGATTCTCAGTTACRTGAATACTAATTTATAGGTTCTTCTACCAAAGAAAACAAAGCATCTTTCCCTACCCATCCTCCTGATTTCTGTTAGAAGATACAACAGCTCCAAAGTAGATGAGAGCTGTCATAATCCATGAGCCCTTGGCCTGAAAACTGTATATACATGTAGGAAATATGTTCTTACCTAGAATAATGTAAGCTATAGATGAAGTATGTGTGGATATTTTTGTGTAACATGATTGTATGTATATACTCTGCAAAATGTATTTTGTATATAGTTGAGAACAGTAGTGTATATGATTCAAAGTAGTCGGGTACGTTAAAACACGTAGGAAGGGCACAGAGGAGACAAGGGAAGGTATAGATAAAGGYAGGAAAAAAGGAAAGAGAATAGATGTGGAGACAGCTAAAAGGATGACAGGTGTGACAGGCAGGAGCAGGTAGGACAAATCCAAATAGTTCACAAGAAGATGGAAAAATGCCTCTCTGGCATTGTACCTTTAGTGTTTCTCCACARTGATGTTATAGTGCTTTTTCTACTCTTGATGCAAATGAAGCACCGAAGTTCTCATGATTTCCCCCCGCCCCGTAAGATGTCCTTTACGCTGTGGTGAGATCACTGGTGTATTAGTTCATTTTAATCTTTTCGGAAAGAATCCAGGAACTGTGGTGAGGTCATGACAGCAGTAATGTCTAAAAGGATGGTTTTATGGAGAAAAGGAGAAATTTTCATCTCATTTAGCAAAACTGTAACAGAATTTGTGGCTCTCAAGTGTGTTGGACAAGTTAAGGTTTGTTTATTTTTCTCTGTTGCATGTTTTTGCAAAAGGCAGCCTGCTTCATCCTCTTTTTTTTTTTTTCCTAAGTATTGCATCAATCCAACAAAGCTTGCAGACAAAGCATCCTGCTAGAGCAGTGCTCCATTTGAACAATCATCTAGAAGCATCTTTACCCATGGTACCTCCCCAGTCATACAGTGAAGAGGGAGGTAAAAAAATCAGACTCCTGTGATGACCTGAATGTCCCCACGTTAGACCTTCTGCAACATTCAGAGGGCAGATGCCGCACTGAGAATGTCCTAGTTCTCCTCTCTTTCAAGGAGAAAAATCCTTGGGGCATCCCCCAGGGCCATGGTATCACTGTTTAATATGATGTATTTGTGCCTCATTGATCAATGGAGTAATGCCAGGCGTGAATTTGGACTGTGACATTTCAGGCAATGACAGTGACTCGGAAGTGCCAAACTTTCACTGTTGTTCTGATTTTACCTCTGGTTTTTTCCACTCTCTGTTTGCTAAGTGAAGTGGCAAGATTAATCATATAATTCTGAAAGGTCTCTGGATGGATTTAGTACTGGAAAGAAATATGTAGACATACACCTCGCTTTACCATGGCCAATATATTGTATTTTAATGTGTTCTAATGAACTTAAAAATGACTCCCCAGTGTGCTTGCTGCCTGGGTCAGAGGGGTTATTTTGAGTTTGCCGTCTTCCTGGATTCTTGAGATAATTCCCTCCGGATTTGTTGGGTCAACAACAAAGTGGTGATAACAAATACACTGTTGCTTTAATCCAGTGCTATGCTTTCTCCCTCTTTGCAATGTGGATTTGTGCGTAGTAACAGTTACGCTGCTCCTAGTTTAACAACTTTGGGGTATTAGTGACATGCAGCATAAAACCAGTTCCCCTTTCATACCTAGAGACTGAACATCCTGGATGATCTGTGTGACACAGCGGATGCCACAGGTTTAGTTTTGCTCAAAGAGTTTAAGAGCTTTAGTTACCCAGAGAGGAGTGGGAGATTAATGGCATTAATTGATAGTGATAGGGAACTGTGGGCTGTAAATCCCATTGCAAGCAAAGAAGAGCCCACCTCTACATACTACTAATATACATAACTATAGAAAGCTTTCCTATTTAAAAAGACTAATTAATAGTGCTGAGTGGTCTGGATTCCTAAGTATGAATTGTCAGGGATTTCAGCGGGCTTAGAGAGGTGGGGAAATGGTTAACATTGCATTGTTTAAAATTACAGGGGTTTAAATTGTTTAAAACAATAAGCAGATAGGGTTTCCAAGCCAGATTTGAGACATTTGTTCTCTTTTATTTGTACTAAAATTTCGGCTTGAGCTCACATTGTCATTCTACCCAGACTGCTTCCCAGACGAGCTAATTTGTCTACCTGTGTTCCATTTTAGGCCTTGGTTTTAATTTGAGGATGATTCCTGCTAATACCAAAGACTGGATAGGACATCCATTAAAAGTCTACACAGCAATTGAAATGGAAAATTCCAAAAGAAACCCTATTAGAGTTTTTCTCCATCAAATCAACATTACAGACTTCTTATGCATTTCTTAATTAGACATTGATATTAACTGGACTGTTGCATGATTTAAATCTAGCTCTTAATCTCAGCTATTCTATGCTGCTGTAGTTTTTATGACATCCAACTAGCGACTGCTTTATGCATTAATCTATCTGGAAAACCACCTTCACATTTTTTTTGTCTTTTTTTAGAAGAATAAAGGCCCCAAGAAGGAAATGAAAGCTTTTGGGTTCAGCCATTAGTAATTTTCTGCTTAGTATTTGAAAAATTGCTTATTTTAATTGCTTCATAGAAGAAAAAGATATCAAAGCTAACGTTCTTTCTCTCCAAACTTTGTAATTATTTCTCTCAGACTCTTATTTGAAATGCCTTGAAAGGATTTTCATTGAAATGTAGATTTCTTCTCTTTCAAAAGTACTTTTATTCCCCCGTGCTCCTTTCCCTTTTTTTCTAGTGACTTCCTCTCTAGATTTAGAGCAAAATACATAGACTCCAATCTCTGGACACTGTAGCATGTGTCACACAGATGTCCCTTAAGTGCCATCTTCTTTAAAACTAACCTTCCCATGGCCTAGAGACTGACAATCGGCCACAGGTCTTAGCCTGGTATCCTTGGGCTTCCTCCATAGACAGTGAAGAAGAATCACAGGTCTTATAGGAGTTTGTTATATCAGAGCCCTATTCATTCTGAAAATTGCTGTGTGATTTGCTTATTAATATCACTGCCAAAATCAGGGAAGCCTAATGGAAAATTTTCATAACTGTTAGTGAGCATGTCAGTGAACAGAAGTTTGGGGCTTGTGATAAAGTCCAGGGACAGGTAAGTTTTGTATAGTTTCAGGTTCTGTTTCCAGCAGTATAAATCCTGAATATCCTAATCCAGGAAGGAATTTGCTCACCAAACCCTGTAGTTAGTTCTGCATTGTATTTAAAGCACAAAGCTTTAGGATCATGTTGGCCTCGTCAGTAATCCTTGATACCAATATAGCAATAGTAGCAAGAAGTTCTTTATTTCACCTATACATTTTCAGGGAACATTATTTACTAATAGATTATGATCTGCTCAAAATGATCTATACATTCATTACCTCTAGAGTGGGCTTTCATAACTCACAGTACCTAAGAATGAGGCAAAACTCGCATTTGTTTATAGTGCAGCAATTCTACTCAGCAAAAAAAGGCACAGAGAAAATACTGTCCTAAGCACCTTGTGATCTGCTCTGAGTCCCAGGTGATTTCTCATGCCAGCTCAAAAGCATCTTCAAGAGCCTCAGAAGAGTGGGGAGCTGGCTGCCTCAGACAATCCTCAAAATATAGCTGTTCTCTCTGCAAAGAAGTGGCCCCACAAGCCTAGTGCCGTCATGGCTAAGGTTATCTCGTAGGGGGAATCTTCACAGTGGAACAAAACATTTTGAGAAGAGAAGATTGAAACGAAGCTAAAGCATTCTCARTATCAGATTTTACATGCATTTTTTGCAATAGCACAAAAGGAAGAAAGAGAACAAGAAAATGAGTTAGAGGAAGATGGAGAGAGAGATGGTCTATTAAGCAAAGCTACTTTTTTACTCTCTGAATTTACAGTCCTGATAGACATCTTTATTCAAAATTACTCATTTTTTATATTCAGATACTACAGTTTTCAATACTAGTTCCTAGATTTGTCTGGACAGATTACCCTCTTATTCCCACAATGAAACTTAATTATCCTTTTTATATCATCAGATACTTTCAGTCATTTCCTGAACTGTTTCTGAGGACAGAGAGCAGCTGACGGGTCAGTCAGTAAAGCAAGTACTGTGCATCCCTGTTGGCCACACATTTTTGAAGGCAGAAGCCCTTTGGCCCCAGCTCTCCTTAGAAAGATTTTGAGCGCTAGTACCAATATTCTGTTCATATCTACTTTTGCTGAGTTTTTTTTGACTAGGCAGAGACTTGTCATTTTCTCAGCACCTTTCTGTGTATTACTTGGAAGCATCTAAATGTGAGTAACTCACCTGGAATCTGTAGAAGGATATTTGAATGATTCATCTCTGAGACAAGAATAACCCCTCATGAAATCCAGGATGGAAATGACTGCACAGTTTAAAACACACCTTCCTGTATCACTGCTGTTGCAGCAGAAAGGAATGCATCTGAGTAGTTAAAGTCCAAATGAGTAAATAAATTGTTTCAAAGCAGCAGTAGTAGCACAGAGGGTCGTATAAGTTGCCTGTATTGAGTAGTTACTAGGCTTCAGGACGCTTCATTGATTTCACCTGTAAAGAAACCTATAACACACATTATCTGTGTGTATCTGCTAGACACTGTCACTACCTTCTGTGTCTGAGCAAAACTACCAAAGAGTAAAGCACTAGTCAAAGTGGAAAAATTGCTTAAGATAACCCAAGACTTGCAAGTACTAAGGAGAAAATTATAATAAGTATCCATTCGGTGTTTGAGAGTTATTCTTTAGCTCTTCTTATTTTTTTAACTTTTTTCTTTTTGTCTCAATTATTCAAATAAGAAAGTAGAGAAATATTACAATAAATTAAAATATAAATAAGCTTAAGAAAATCACCCAATTCATCAGAAAGTAGAGAGAAAGCACAACTGATGTGTGTTATAGAATCCTTTATGAATTAAATACTAAATCCCAAAGGGCTGACCTGGTAAAATCATTTTAATACATAAATAGAGCAGGTGTTACTATGGTATACAGGTACGCTTTATTGGATTAAACAAGTAGTGATCAAACAGAGTTTCACAACTAGGCTGGGATTAACAACAAACTTTGTATGGACTTTATACATTGTATAAAACCCAAATTGAACAAAAATCCACTTACCCTGGAATAGTATTCATATTCCAGTCACATATCTGCATGAAAGTTGCTTCTTCCAAATCCAACTTGTGGCCCCAGCCTGAAAGCAGAGAACAGGATGGTTCAGTATCACTGAGACCGCAGAGTCTGTCATACCACAACCAGAGATTAAGACGGCGTTGCGGAATAAAACACAAGATTCTCCGTCACACCCAACCTACATTTTTTCCTGATGAGTTTATCACTCTTAATAATCTCCACTAGCCTGAGAGAACAGATAATCTGTTTCCTCTAAATACAATAAATAGTGCCTCAAAGGACATGGCATTTATTCAATTCATCATTTCAGTGATTCAAAATAAATGTAAAAATAAAAGATGTCTAAAGCAATGAGCAGCAGGATCCCAGGATAGAGAGTCTCGGGCTGAGTGCCCATTTTTGCTGCTGATGGGTTCTGCCACCTTAGACCAGTCACTTCAACCGTCAGCCTGGGTGCATTTATCTGCCTGCGTAAAGCAGATAGTTAGCACCTTTGATAGGGATTTTGCAGTACAGTGTACTGTACAATCTGTACAGTGCATGGCAATAAACTAGGTCCTGATCTCACCTGTCCCCTCACTCCATGTGACTGAAAAATGAGTGATAAAAAATAATAATAAGCTCTGAATACTTATGTATTGTCTTTGTAGTGAAGCAAGCCTTGTGCGTTGTGAGCTCTTCACTGGGAGAAGTCCCATTTGAAAAATCTCCCTGGCATAAAAATGAATCAGATCCTGTCACATGAATGGCCTGCATTTACTATTCTTTCCACTTACCTTCTAGTCGTTCATTTTCTCAGTTGACTTGTGCCTGTTCCCTGGTTGTCAGCAGGAACTGGGTAACAAGAACTTGCTGGAGATGGCGTATTAAATAAATAAATAAACAAACACAGAAAGAACTGCTGACTCGGCAGATGCACTATTACAACCATGATGTAAAACTATCAAACAACAAATGCAACTTCTGAACATCTCATGATTCACATTACAAACAGCAAGGGAGAAAAGTGAAAGAGGATTTTGACCAGTGCTAATGAATTTAGAACAACACTGGATTTTGAAATCATAAGAAATTCAGGATGGGTCCAGGTTGAATTCTTAGTCTGTCTGAGCAGCAGATGTTCTCCTTCCTGTAACCATTGCAGCATTAAGCACTGGATCATCCATCATCTGTAAAAAGGCAGCACTTGGACTACCCTGATAGTAAGGACCACTCCACTATAGCCAAGAAAATCAGTCAGCATCTCGGCTCTATGACATTGAAAATGTTTGGGAAGTTCAGGAGAACGATTCTCTCTTCCCAAGCTCCTGACAGCTCTAAGTATCCTTGCAGGTCTTAGAAAAGGTAACAGTTCATACCTGCTGCGTTGGGCTTGCCCCAGGTATGGGGCATCTCCCCCAGGGAGATGGAGCAAAACAGAATAGGGCAGAGGCAGAAACATCACAAGTAACCTAATGGATGTTTTGGTGGGAAGAAGGGGAGATTAATTATGGGAAAAATCTGCTGGCCATTAAATGTCCTGGAGCAACTATTGTGACACTGAAGCAGTGAGTTTCCATGTGGCTTTAAGACATCTGGCCTAAGGAAGTACTTGCAATTGAAACTGCGTCCTCTTTTTCTTAACTCCCTGATTCCCGTGGGCCAGCAGTTGCCTTGCTAAATGAAATGCTTCTTTAGGGAGACGGGCTGGCCCCAGGGATTGGTAATGCAATATAGTGCCTTTCTTCTCTCACCCATGAACCCAAGTCAAACACAGTTTGGTAAATGGCCAATAACCCTTACTATCCCAGGGGCTGTTTGATGACCTGTGCGAAATGAGGAGGGTCATCTCTGTGTCTGTTTACTAGAAGGCAAGTGTCAACTTCACCATAAAAACGGACACAGTTACTACTCATTATCACCCAATTTAACATTCTTAAGCCAAGAGAATGAGCCTGGAAAACTCAACGATCTTCTTACCCAACAACGGTGGTCCCAGTACATCAGGGCTTGAAGAACATTAATGAGGACAGTTGCATTGTAGCAAACCAGGCTGTGCCTCTCCTGCAGACAAGAAATCCATGTCTGAACTCCTCACAGTGGCACGTGATTGCAGTTCTCCCCAGATCTACGTGGAAATCCCCAGGAAGAATGGTTCAGCTTTTAGGTGCAGCAGGCACTGAAGCATGGCCATGAAGTTACAGAAAGCTGCAGAATTCTGCAAATCTGCAGACTTCTGCAAATCTGTATTTAGGGTCTTAACTAGACACAGGTAACCTGTACAGGGACACAGCAACCAGCACTGATAGAGTTAATGTGCTGAGAAATCCTTCACTGGAAGGCTCTGTTCCCTCACCCATCATGAATATACTGTTCTGGTTACCAAAATAGCTGTATTTGGAAGGGTTGAAGGCCAGAAGCTCACTGCGGTACCCATTCTTGCCCTATGCACTGCTCATTTTAAGGTCAGACCTTTAGCATCAGGAACCTGTTAGAAGAAAGCGGAATCACTTTAAAAGTTGTTGCCACTCTGGGGGTTACCCTAGAAGGTCCGAGAGGGGAAAGGGAAGGGCAGGGGCAGATAAACACTTGGCCACATGAAAAAATCAGCTGCCCCTAAATTTCAATAGATCTGCATAAACCTCCAAAACCCACCCAAATCCCAGCCAGCTTGTTCTTACCTACAGTGTTTCTAGTCACCACCATCATTTTCTAGCCCTTCTATGCCATAGCAATGMTAACATTGGCATTGTCAACTCTGAGTTATTGTTTAATCCCTACTATCTTGATTAATTGCATTAAATAGGTATACCTGTGTTAATTAAACAGAAGATGGCACAGGCAGCTTTTACTTATTCTTTTGTGTAGATCATTTCCCAGGGCTTCACAGGTTGTGGAAAAATAACAATACAGACACATCGCACATCATATTTCAGCTCAGCTGATAAAGGTATTTTACTCATACAGTGGTCCATGATTTTTTTCACATATCACAGTATAGGCTTAATTACCATGCTTGTGCTGCATGGCAGCTCCCCTCACTTTTTTTTTTTTTTTTTATTTGTATTATTTGCGAGTCATAATCATGTTTTCCTGTCATCCCCCAGCAATGTGCGTGCGTGCGTACAGGCAAATGCCAAGCCTGGAAAGGAAATTTGATGCGTGTCCATGAATTGGAGTTTTCAAACTTTGGCTGAAGATTAGTACATGTAAACATAGCTCTGCCCCCTTCATCTTGGATAATTGGTCACAAATGCTACTTGACACTTCTCAAATCAGACACTTTACATACTTCTCAGCATAGCTGAACTTTTTTGGCAGGAATTAATTTGCTTTGCAACTCAGCCGCTCATTCCTGGCCCGATCCCTACTCCAGTGATTTCAGTGCAATGTTCTGCCAGTGCAAGAAGCACAGAGGCAGGACCAGATCTGTTTGCTAGTGTTGACGAGCCTGGCTTTGTTGACTCCCTCAGAAATACAATTACCGCAGTTAATGTTCTGCCCTTCGCCAGCCTTGATTAACAGTGGGATTTTTACCTTCAGGTCCCTCTCTCTATTCCAATTACTGTACAAGTTACTTTGCATCAAGGGACATCTCGGAAAAATTAAGAAGGCAATGTAGCATCACCAGAAAGTGCAACTTCTGACATGCCAGGACCCTTCCACAGTGGCATCAGCTTTATGGGAGATGGCCACAGACACCATCCACCCCAAAAGAGATTGTCCCAGTTTTCTCCTACCTCTCCTGCAAACGGTGCACGCTCCAGCAGAGAAGTGGAATCAATTTCTGAAGTACTGATGAAGTTTGAAGTAGCTACAGAATTTCATGCTATTAAACAGCTTCCTGTTTGCTCTGACATTGCTGTGTGTTTACTCACCGTGCACTGGTACCGCAAGAGCTGAGCAGACCATATGCTCACTTAGAAGGGCTGCCAGGTCTCAGGGAGCATTACTGCGCCTATTCCAGGAGGGGTTTGGGGCAAGAACACATTCCATAAAGGTTTTCACTAGGAATAATGTATTTTATCTGGTGATTTATTTCTGTCCAGCCTCTGGACTAAATGGCAGTGTATCAGCATATCCATGTACATCTGTGAATAACCAATGGAGAATATCATTCACCCTTTATTCACTGGGATGTTGATAAGCTGCAGCATATTAAAAATGTTTGTCAGTTTGTTCTTTTCAGCTATCAAGTGGGATGTGTGCCAGCATGCCCTCCTCGTGCTGGCTGCTTCGTCCAGAAAATAGAGAGAAAATGATGAAACAATGTCAGTTCTAGAAGAGGGCAAAGGTTCACATGGGTTATTTTAGCATTATTGTCTTGCTCATCACTGACACTGAATCTGAAAATTAGAATGAGCTCCTACCTGCAGAAGCAAAGGATGAAACTTTGCGCTGTGCTTCAAGTATAGACCATGAGAGGAGCAAACGCCTGGTCATGCACTCACGATGACTTGGTTTTCAGGGCTTCATGCAGCTCAAAACACTGATGAGGAGGAGCCAGGACAGGAACATCCTGTGCGATGTTTCTCTGGCCTCTGGTAGCTTGTGCCGTGACTGAGAGCTGAACCACCACCCATCGACAGTCAGGGAACCAGCTGCATCAAAGACCTCTCTGTGTGCTTGGTCCCCACACTTTCCTGTGGGGTCTTGTGATGGTTCATCCCTAGAAAAGAAGGGTATCTGGTGTTACAAGAGATATGGCAGATTCACTGTGGAGAAGCAAATGCCCTTATGGCCCCTGAATTTGTCAGAGAGTAATGCAAGAGAAGACATTTCATGCTAGTATGTCTTGGGTTTTCATATATTCTTACCTTAAATTGAAGAGATGGAGACGTATCTTGCTTCCTCCTGTTTAACTCTGCTATTGGAACCATTACGGGAGTGGTGGGTATGATATTTATAGGTGAACAAGGCACCAATTGGTGAAGAGATGCAACATAGCTCTAAAGCCTGAGCTAAGGAGGAGGCTTAGTTTCCATTGCTATTATATATCACTAGATAAATTTAGCTTTCAGGTCTCAGACATTTTAAAATAACATGTCTAGTGTTAGAATAGAAGAGCATCAGAAAAAGTGAATTACAGGTTACAGGCTTCTAGTATTTGCAGTAAAAAAACTATCATCGTAATTACACCTATAGACTACTCATTTATGTTGTTATTAGGGGAAAAGGATGGTAGAATTAGGATGTATGGAAAGAAAATGCTGCAGAAGAGAAGCCAAATAATTTAGCTGAGACAAAGAACAATGATGGCTGCTGAACGCACTTCTGTTTTCAGCACGTGAGCTCACCGAGTGTGTGTGGATCTGCAATGTCCAGTCATTTAGGAGAAACTGCTATAGGTCAGTGATATCTGGTACAAATGGGAACAAACCACAACCCACAGAAAGGCCTGACCTCACGCAAACCCCCAGATCGGGAGCTGGATGCCTTTTTGTACCGTTGAACATCTCCATAGTCTTTGCTAGGTGAGAATGGAAATTGCCCAAATGATTCCGTGAGCTCGATACTTCACAGACAAAAGTCTTTTCGCACCACCAAAGAAATCAAACCCAGACTCTTGAACATTTGAAATGAGACTAAAATAAGAAAAAAAATATTTTTTTTCAGGGGAAAGGTGGACCTCAATTTTGAATCATTATTTTGTGGTTGGGGCTAACTGGCCATAGGTACCTGCTGTTCTAAATCCACTGCGTTGCCTCCTGGATGTCATTACTGAAAGTAAGTGAACTGTTGCTTCAGTGACTAAAGATTTACTTGCTTAATGCCTGGTGTCATCAACAAATTCAGGCTAGCAATGACATCCTACTTGTCTAAGCTAATATACAGCTTTGCACTCTCCTTGTTTTTCTTCCCATTCAAACTTAAGGCTTAGTGTTAATGTCTACCACTAACCAACATTACAGCTGAAGTGAATGAAGTGATGAATGCACACAGAGTTTGCGTGTAGATAATTGGAAGTCCGGCTGAGTAGATCGCATTATTTAATGTATCATCATTATGTATTTAAAAAGCATCTACACAATATTTTTTCTTCTATAACTCCATCTCTTCAGTGCTGTGACACCAGGGATGAATTGTGCTATGCATTTTGGTAGAGATTTGTTTTCTAAAAAATGATGGAACYACTCGGAGCTTAAATCATCGCTGCAGTAAGTTAGTAAGTTGTCCCTACTTCAGAAAACTCTTGTGTCAGGAGTAAAACTCCTTGTTTGGCTGTGATGCAAAAAAATAGGATAATATTTAATTATGACAATTCAAACTCATCTGGTTTCTCCAAGTGCAGACTATATTGATTTACAGTACCAATATAGAAAAGATGGAATTAAAAAGCTGGTTTATTTAGAAACTTACTTATTGCTAAAAATGTTTGTTCAGCTCATTTTTAAATTTGATTTCTTATCCCAGGTGAATTACAGTGCATTTCTGAACCTCAGGAACTGCCTGTGCATGATAACAGCTGATCGAAGTACCAGCATAGTTTGGTCGTTTTGATTGTAAGATTTTTGTTTGTTTCTTTGTTGGACAATGGTATTTGCAAAAGAGAAATTAAGAGCACCAGAGACAGAATTACAGACCCTGGGTAGTTTATGAGACTTAATATTAGTATAGCACCACAGTCTGTAAGATCAGTGGCAAATGAAACCAGCTTTCAGGCAGAATCAATGTCTTGTTCTGAAAAAACAGTAAGGAAAATCCGTGCCAGTGTTTCAGCATGACAAATGAACTTAGGCAAGTTGAAGATAATCATGATTATTTAATATTCCACAGCTTTACAACTCGATACTCTGTGGACAAAAGATCAGAAGGCTGCTGAGTCCAAAGTTTTGAATCTTTGGGTCAATATGCTTCTCATGTCTTCAGCATTTAGTTTAATTTAGGAGGAAACAGTTCTGAGCTAAGATAAGATCTCAAACAAAATTGACGTGGGCTCACAACATGGCCTAACATAACAATTTAATCTATCCTGTGCTTCCCCTGAAAGAAGGCTTAATAACTGTGGTATGATTTCACCTGCTGCTTCTAACATTTGCTCATTCTTTTTTCCTGAGCAAATTTGGATTATCAGATGGCGAGCAGCTTTGTTCATGGTAGACAAACTTGAATTCATTTAGGATTAATAACAATGGGTTCAATCCTGGATTCAATGGCAGTCTTAATGAATGGAGTCTTTGGAAGACAAATATTTGTTTGTGTTAAAGAGAAATAATTAATTCTCAGTTTTCCTGGGTATCAGGTGATTACAGCACATATCACAAAATGTTTTCCCTATGTATCCAGCCTTGGGCGCACGACCTGCAAGGTCCCAAGCCCTGGCATTGCAGACACAGGACATTTTGACCTTGTCATTTCAAAATCTGAAGTTTCACAATGAATTATTTGGTGTGAGGAAAAAGGTGTCTCTTACTCACAGTATTTTCTCAGGCCCTCTTGATGATCTGATGCTGGGGAGTAAGGAGAGAGAAAGGTCTGTGTCACTGTGATCCATCAGCAGTCGTAGGTCAAGATAGGACTACTCAGATGGAGGAACCCAGGCTGGATCTGGATTTTGGCCCAATCCTCACCATTGTCTTAGATGTGAGCATCTTCCAAATTCCTGTGGGAAATCCCACACTCTTTACTACTTTCCCTGTCTCTTGGGAAGCAAGCGGAGCACACACCACCACTGTGCCCGGCCAGGGAGGAGCTGGCTGAGCCGCCAGGCTGGGCTGCACTGCCCAAATCTGAGTACCCACTCACCTCGGTAAAAATTAGCAGACTTCAGTAAATTTACCCTGCAGGCAACTTTACCCTGGAAAAAGATCGCCCACGTTGCTAGAGTTTAGGACAACAAATCAGAGCTTTTCATACACACTGGAAGCTCCCCCCCCCCCGCCGCCCCCCAGTAACATCCAGTTGCTTAATTCCATTTGAAATCATCGGGGGTAGGCACCTAAATACCTAAATAATCTTGTCCTTCATGCCTGTCAACATCTTGAGGCACCTAACCACCTTTAGAGATGTGGTGTGAAAGCTTGTGAACGATGCAATCGAGGAGGGAAACAAAAGACAAGTATCCCTATTTACTGCCCAAGAATCCACAAAGAATGCTGCTTCAGCTCTGCTCTGATTTCTAATTAGATTATGAGTGATGTAGGACTCTGAAGCCAAGCTGGAGTTTGTGCTAGCACTTTGCATGTATGAATGACAAAGGGACACCACTTTCATATTGATTTAAGCAAGCCAGTGGAAGAATGTTTAAACATCAAGTGCTTGATGCCCCAGTTTGCCAGAGCACCTGGAAATATCAAATTAATTCCAGGTGTTCTGCCATTAAGACAGGCTTGCTGCTTTTACAGCCACACACACAAAATGTGGCTCCCAGTTCCACAAATAAAAACTGAGCGGTTTCTGCTCCTAATGCCTCGATAACTCTGACATATTGCAAGTTCTGGAAAGAATTTTAATCTACATAGTTTTTTAAATGGGGAGGGGAGTGAGGGGGGAGGGATTTTAAATATGCTGCATACAATTTGTGATGGTCATCTCTAAAATGCAGCTCCATTATCCTTTTCCATTTGGAATGAATGAGGCTAATTAATTTCAGGCCATACTTGATGAGGTCAGCACCATACGAAGGGTGCGTGCTAGACATTGCTAATCTCTTTCAGCTGAGAGTGATGAATTAAAGATGAAGCATTCCTTTGCAGGCCTAATTTAGAATGTATATCAAAAACCTACAGCAAATAATACTATACCCTACAACAAAGGAAAACTTGTTCTCTCAGGCTCCCATGTAGGGTTGATTTTAAAGGCATTTTCATTTCACTTTGGAATTCCAGCTGTGGATGGGTGAAACAGTTCAGAAAATTCAAGCTTTCTCTCTTTCTATTGCTTTTATGGACAAAAGTAGGCAAGGGGGGGGCTAAGGGGAGAGAGAAACTGGTCGGTGTTTGATCCTGTATATACTGTGATTCTGACTGTACGCTCGACATTTAGGAAAGCTGCCAGGGTCTTGTGCTCCCCAAGTACCTGTGACGTGACACCCCTCCACAGTGCACGCAGAAATTTTACTGTTGGGTTTTTTAAGTCTAAAGGGAAAGCTATCAAGCGTCCCGTTTTGTTCAGCATCATCTCGAGGATGTTTTGTTGGACGTTGCAGGCTTTCCCCTGGGAAGCAGGACAGGTCCAGCAGTTCTGCTGGGTCACCCAACGAGGACACAAGAGCTTCCAAGCCAACACGGAGCTGTATTTCTCCAGATGCTTTTGCAGGGAAAAACACCTCCCTATGCCAAAAGATTCTGTTACATCTAGGAGCACAGGTAGCAAAATCTAACAGAAAAAGTCACTGCGAAAGCAACCACACTGGGTCTGGAAGCAGTACAAATTGCTGTAGAGCTCTCGAATTTGCTGGACTTGGGGCTCAGCCAAGCTTTGCCACCTCTCTCTTAGGCAAAGCCCCCCATAAAGTCCATAGGGGTTTCCCCCGAGTAAGGGACTGCAGGATTTGGCCCCGTGGACGGCAAGAAATTAACCTTAATTGTCATTTTGGTAAAACAGGGACTACAAAATCCTAATCCAGCCTCTGAAGGAGGCTGAAAACGATAGACCACCGGCTTCCCCACCACTTTGCTCTTTAATACCTGGCAGTTTCTTGAAATCCTTGACAGGTTGCTGCAGCAAGTCGAAGTTCCCAACTGGTGGCCATAAGCGGCTGCCGTCTTTGTATCCCAGTAGTCCTCATTAGAACAAAGCTGCTTCGAATTAAATCCAATCTACATGCCGAATCAATCTTTCAACCCTTTGATTGCTTCTGAAAATATTTATATTTCTTAATAATGCACATTTTGTCCCGCAGCCTGTGATTAAACCCAGACAAGGTCCGGAGAAGCCTGAAGTATATGTGGAAGGGGTTATTTTGGACAGGAAAAGAAAGATAAAGAACACAGGTTTTTCCTATTGTGAAACCATTAGAGTGTATAAATCTAGCAATTGCAGTTGTATAAGCATCAGAGTGGGGTTGTAATAAATACAGATTGGAGTATTATAGTAACCAAATGGAGTTTATGGATTATGTTCACTAGTTCATATTTCTCAGCTACTACAATCTAACTAGCATCGTGCTGCACTCAGCTCTATTAATATTGCCTATTAATATTCCCTTTACATGTTTGTGGGGAAAAAAAGAGTTAGGAATCAACTGCTGCTCTGTGTAAAACAAACATGTTTAAAGAATCATGCCCTCCAAAGAAAAAAATAAACAAGGGGATGCTATAAAGCAACTATGTTAGAAGGGCACGGGCTGTGGCTGGCTGAAATCGGCTCCGTTCTGCTTAAAGTTAATAACTTCCATCTGAGTGAGAATCTGGCCCTAATGCAGGGCGTTTGCTGTGTGAAAATTAGGATGTAAAAATGAAGACAATAACTGCTACTATCCCTTACCCGGGTAAATTTTTAAGGTGGTAAATAATAAGCTTTGGCTGGAGATGAGAAACACACAAAGGCTTTGAAGCTGTGCTTTGTGGTAAATAGCATATTATTCCCTCCTCAAAAAATAGCATACATCACAGGTAAGATATGTGGAGTTGAAGGGAAGGATACATTCCTTGGCGGAGAAGTAGCCCAGATAGGGCCTGATCCTCCAGAGTGGGAATTTGCCATCGATTAAGAAGGTGGCTGTGGCTGGGGACACAGATCAGATAAAGGCACTGTACCTGTCTCCCTCCCTAAACATAAATGACTGCCCTTGTCTATAATAAAAGGGAAAAATTGACTTTGGAAAACATGCCACGATAAATCTCCTTGGATAAAGTAGTACCATGCCTGGGTGAGAGGGAAAGAAATCCTAGAAACTAAAATTATATAACGCTTATTTAATATCGTTGTCATCATCAGCACCACATGCTGAATACCTCTAATATACTGGTAAATGCTTGTGATAGTTTTGCTTGTGACAGTTTCCCCTTTTGTAAAGGAGAGAAGGAAATATTTTCAGTTAAAATATTATTCATTGATCCTTTCATCACATATTTCATTATATTAAGCTGTAATTTCCTAAATCTGTTGGGGCGGTGGTATCATTATTATACATATATCCTGAGTCTTGACAGCTATTTTGCATTAATATATGATTTGGATGCTCACTCTTTAAGGTAGAGAGAAGTTTTTTATCATCACCAAAAATAAGGGGAGAGGAGTGATGAAAAAAACCTCTCACAAATAGGGACGGATCCAAAATCTAAAGACATGCACGAAAATCCATTTTGGATCAGGCCCCCAGCAGAACATTATAACATATAACCAGTATTTTCTGAATATCTTCTATTGTTTGACAACCCTGATTTCACACTAAACTTGGAGTTCGTTTCCGAACAGAAGCTTTTTGTATAGAAACTTTAAATCATATCCCTTTGTGAACACACACATACCATAGAGGATATTGTCTTATTAAAGAGTTTAAGCCTAAAGGTGTATGCCTATTTTTAAAAGAAATTTTCTGATTGTAGATAACTGCTCAATTTGATTTAGTGTCCAATGATAGTGATGGGGTTGATAACTGAGCATTCATCGGTAATTCATCTTGTGCTGGTAGAAATTTACAGCAAAGCAGTGCTTTCCCAACACTGACAAGTCCTATTAATCTTCTTCAGACACATTTCAATAGGTGTCTCCATCTGTGCCCAACATCTAAACACTCTGGCATCACTAGGGACTTGGAGACACCTTCATTTCAGGTTACACTAGTGAAAATGTGATACTAGATTGTACTCTATTTTTAACCTAATTCTTTCTTTTCATTCAATTAGCCTTTCTTGCCTGCATTTTTCTACTCATGTGTAACATCCTTTTCCCAGGAAGAGCTTAAAAATGAGATTTAGTTACTTAAAGAGACAGAATCTGCCAGGGCAAGAGCAACCAAGAGCTTAATACATAAAAGCAGGATAATAAAGCTCACGCATACAGTGTGGAGGCCGAATCGCAGCTGCAAAACACGTCCTGTGTTGCATGCCCACGACATTCCCCTCCTGATGCACCTCTTACAGGCATTGTTCAGTTAGGACAGGTCTGAGACTAAACACCCCACCTCCAGCTTCCCAAATTTCAAAACACTTGCAGAGCATTTGGGGTTTGAAATCTAGTATGTACCAAAACATCTCTGTTTATTCAGGCTGTACGGGGATCACCACCATACATCCCCACTTCGCTTTACATATACAGCTAATGCATGAACAAACACAGCACAGTCAAATTACAGCAATAACATTTATGGGTGGATTATGTTCCAACTTCCTCACTTATTATTAAAAGCAAGTAAATTGCACAGCACATGGAAGAGGTAGGGTGCAAATGCGGGCGAATTTCCACTCGGAACCAAATGTTGTTTTTTCACTTTCAAAGCTGCGATGAGTTTGCTGGCAGACGTAGCACAGCTTTAAAGCTTACTCATTCAAAAATGTGTGTTTGGGTTCTTTTCTTTCCTCCTTACTCCTTTTACATTTGCCTTTCAAAGAAGAGCAGATGCACACCCGTTTGGGTTTGGGTGGCTCCTCCTGCTCTGAACTTTCTTCTGAAAAGAGCAAATCACGAGCCGTGCGTCTGCTCCACAACTCAGAGGCAGTTTCAAACTTTGTTTCTGGCTTTATGAAGTTCTCTTGCGAGTCTTATTATAGATCTAAATGACCTTATTGTAGGTGGCAAGTTTAAATGTGCCATATTAATAACTTGTTATCCAAGACAAATTAAGTCCTTATGTGTCAAAAGCACTCTGCTCTGGATTACCTACAAGACAAGTATTTATTGAATAAATGTTGGATCCAATTTCATTTTAATGTGACTGACTGTATGCTTCAGCCCCTTAGAATGAGATAAAAACACTCAAACCTATAACTGTGTTGCAACATTACACCTAACTTGTCTATTTCTATTATTGTCTTTTTAATGTGGGATATCAAAAGTGTTTGGGGTTTTTAAGGAATTATTATTATTATTATTAATATTATTATTATTATTATTATTAAGAGCAAGGAGAGAGATAGAAAAAAAGACTGGCATTCAGCCTAAAGAGAAATCATTGAAACAAATTAATCCTATGCCGTTTAAATTGACATGGTAATCCATCATCAGCAAAGGGAAACTCTGAAAGCAATCTAGAATCTGCAGTGTTCTTTCACTGGCCCTCAGGCACAAAGACAGATAGTAAAAGAGGAAGAGGAAAGGGAAAAAAAAAAAAAAAAAAATCATAAAAGTTAGCAGCGCCTTAGCAAAGGGAAGGACTAGAGAGAGCAGCTTTCACTTTTTCCTGCTTTCAACCATTCAGTTCAGAAAGCAATGCTGATTAACCTTCAGCCGTTGCCTACTAACGTTTACTTCTGTATGTCAAATCATCTTCAGCTGCTGAGATATGAGTAATTTCAAATAGTGCAGAGCCCCCATCCTATATAAACTCTACCATTGAAAACTCCGCCAAACATCAACTTGGGCATTTCTGCTTACAGAGAGCCTTTTATTAGCCTAAATTTGATCGTTCCAAATGGACAATAAATTCTATCTTCACAGCCCTGGAGAAAAGAGCTGTACTATCCTAGGGAGTTTAACAGTCAGGATTTTCATACAGCTAGCATGAAAAAGCAGTGGGGGTGTTATTTGGGTTTGAGTTTGGGGTTTTGGKTTTTTTTTTTTGTCTATCCCCTGCTCTCTCAGCAGGGCTGTCCACTATAACGTATGTTTCCCAAGGGTTTTTTCAATCTAGTTTTAAATATCTAAAGTGATGAGACTTTGTGCACCTTTAAAATTTTATTATACTTATGGTCAGAAGAAAACATAAACCTCTTGGGCCTTGAAAGCCCATTGCAATACAGCCATTATCCCTATAATGTCAACAGAGCTACAAAACTCTCTAGAAATAAACCTTTTAAGAACAGCTTTCCCTGCCTCGTGTTTTCTTTTAAGGTCAGTGGTGCATCACTTTTTGGAAAGCATTTCCCCCTCCCTGGCCAGGTTTAGCAATCTGCAATAGAATGTGTATTACTAAATGAATAGGTTTAATTTTAGATGCTGAAAAAATAAATAGAAGAAGAGAGCTAGGGCAGGAATAATACCTTTCAGTTAGAAACAGACATAGGAGAAAGAAAAAGTCAGAACTTTAGTGCCAGGGGCAAAGGGGTGAAAGGCTGGCTAATATGAACCATATCCAACATCTGCCCTATTTTAATTTAGCAGGGATAAAGTTTCTTCTTTTTTATTATTAAGAAAACTTTATGTGGCAGAGAAACCCATGAGCTATGTTATCAAAACTTTTATTGTCACACTGAAACTTAGAACTATTAAGAATTGGTGGGGCAAAGAGATAAAAACTCCCCTTTTCTCTCCCTTTATGCTCTGTGACAAGCCTGGGCTCGGGTCCTGGTGTCTGGGATGTCCTTTTCATGTCTTTATGAAGTACTGCACTTGGGGCTGTAATATAAAGGGGAGGTTAATTGTTCAGGATGGGTCCAAATGATTGATTCTCCAGGTTTTAAAAAAATAAATAAATAAATAAATCTGAAGATTTAAAACAAAATACTGCTATACGAAGAYGTTCGCGGTAGCCGCCCTCAGAGATGAGTGATGGTGGTGGTGTACAACAAGTGTAAAGAAGGGCTGGACTGGGGAGCTGTATGAGAAACAGCCCAAAATGCCAGGCTGGAACCAGATCTCGCTCCATCTAAAAGTGTTCCACCTCGATAGTGCACATTCTACTATAAAATAACAAAGTATACTAGAACACATGAGAGTAGCTGCAGGAGTAAAAGAGCAAATTGGTTTCTGACAAAAGAAGGATGAATACCTTTGGATAATCTAAAGTTAGAATTTGATTGAAAGCATAACATTCCTTTAAGCATCAATATGCTTAGGATCCAAAATATGGTTATTTTATTACCAGTTAATACTTAGATCAAAGCAAAACACTGTAGCTGGAAGGGACATTCTCTCTGGAAATAAAGTTCCATGTAATTATTTCCTATTAAAAACTAAAACTGGTCTTAGATTCAGAAATTTGTGCTTCCTTACATGTGATGTAATGCAAGCTTGTCAAGAGAGAGCAGACGTGCCGTTTTTCACTGTTTGCTGGTATCCCTTTGCTTTAAAGTTTTCAGTTTAGCTTTAACCCTTCAAATGTGAAAAATTCTCATCCGATTCACCTCAGTCAAACACAGGGGATTCTTTTGGATAATATTGACTAATTTCTTACAAGCAGGAATTAGAATTTGATATAAGTTAACACCATTTTAAATAAAGTCTCCAAACATAAGGAGGTAAAATACAAAGAAAATGATATGGCGATTGATAGGCAGCTGAAACTTAAACCTTAAATTGCAAACAAGTATTTTACTCTTGGGTAAAACAGCTCATCTTAATTCAATTCGGGACATGGGGTTTAAAATATGCACTCAAAATATTTCCAAGAAAGCTGCAACCTTTCAGAGGAGAGAGATAAGAATGTATTTTAATTATGAGGTTATAAATATGCGATCTATTTTTTTTTTTTTTTACCATCCCCTAATGTGGTACGTAACATTGTTCAGATGCAGTTATATATCTATCTGTCTGTCTCTATTCCTGTCCAGGGTTTTGTTTTTATTTTACTTTTTCTTTTTTTTTTCCTGATAGTTCAAACCTTATTTATGTCATCTCTGAGGCAGGCCCTGGGAAAAAAGGGATCTATCTTTCTGTATTTATAAAGTACCGCAGAATAAATAGGGAATGGTTCCTTTTTACAACTGATGGGTTAGTATTAGAAGTAGCAATATGAAATATTTAGACACATTATTTCAAGCTTTCCAGCTGCTTCTGATTCTGCTAATTATTTTTGATCTGTCACTCAGAAATAAAAAAAAAACTTTAAAGAGTTCATTAGGACTGCGGAAAGGAAGAGGAGTCAGATATAAGGCAGCAATTATAATTTGGTTTTAACATTTTTTTTTTATTTTTTGCTGACTCCTCAGCTATATTGTTTAGTAGAAGGATGGCTACATTATAATTCTATATTAAGAGCTTGTTAAATAGGGAAGGAGCTGAGACATTCAGCTGGGATATTGTTTGCTAGCTCAATTAGTATCCAAAGAATTTGAAAGTACAATAAATGTATCTGAAGATCATATCTAAACATACTTACCAAAAAGTACCCACCTCTCTCAGCAGTTCACATATTTCTGCTTTCTGACTGGGAGAAAAAAAAAAAGCAGTTCAGATGTATAGGTTAAGATTGGCGTATGGCAAGGTTTGTGTGAAATACAAAGAAACCTGTATTTCACTCAACAATTTCATTGCTTAAACATATAGTTTAGAAGCATCTTTTCCTTAAACATGTGGCTCAATAGCATTTTCTTCAAAGGAACAATTCAATGTGTTAAAAGATTTAAGAACAAAGAATGTGCTGCAAAATGCAAATTCTTACAGTCTTATACTGTGTATGCAATTATGTATGTAGGCAGATAGATATAATTTGAGAGTTATTAACTTTCAACATCAATGATGTACCCTGAATCAATACAATGTAACTACCTATTAAAATATAAACCAGGTGTGTTACCAGGCAAATACAGTCTGAGAAGCTTTTCTAGATTATTTTTTTCTTTAAAGATTACAGCTCTACTATGGACAAGAAGCTCAAGAGATTGCTGCTGGTCTTAAAGATGGAGATTGCTTTGCTTTTTGCAATATCTGACGTTTCTAGAATGTTTCATTTCCTCCACGTTTGAAAAAAAAAAAAAAAAAAAAAAAAAAAAAAAAAAAAAAAAAAAAAACCAAACCTCTGAAATGGTGTAAAGGGAATGAATGGTCTCACAAATATCCGTACATTTATGCACTTCCCGATGCATGGGAAAGAGAAAAGTTCCCTTTCCATCTTCATTTTTCCTTTGGATCAAGGGAGGGGAATGAAGGGAGCAGAAATCATTTTAAGCTTTGCCCCCCCGCCCCGTCGGATCGACCCCTCTTGCAAATCCCTTTCTTCTGCCCTCCCTCCCCCAAACACACAGCCTAGCGCAGTTAACCTTGGAGCAGCGCCGGGGAGGGAAGGGTTAATGAAACCAAGCTCTTTACGACCTCCAGGGTCAGACTCTTCCTATCTGCAATCTAAGGAATTAGGTAAGGAGGTTATAAGATTATAGTGAAAGGAGTTATAGGCCCTCGTAGCCTCACACCTGAACATATTGGGCTAATCCACTGGGATTCTTAAAAATCGCTTCAGCTATGGAAAACTGTTAATTAGGCTGAGTCTATCCCGAGGTTTCCTGTTGCATTAGTGATCCAGCCGAGCTGCCTGCACTCTATAGGCTCACATGAAATGCGCTTAATATGCCTATTTTTTTTTCTTCTTCTCCCTTTCTCCACAACTAAAAACAGCATCAGCCACTGATTTCGGGAGAAAGCAAAGTTTGGGTGAAATTCAGCCCGAGAGATGAACAAAAGTCATTTCCCCCCCCCCCCTCGTCCCTGAGCCCTGAGTGCCCGGCAGGCTATTTGCAGCTGTTTCTAACTTCAGTGTTTGTTTACAGTAGCAAAATTAGCACTTGGAGGAGAAGTGAAAAGCTGTTTTCACATCAGTTTTACTCCTCGGTTCCTAGCTTTAGATGTCTTTCCTCCCTCCCAGCAATCAGCATAATTTAAAGTGCGGCTGAAACTTTCTCTCCCTCCTTTGACTTAGTTCTCTGCAGTCGCATCCTATTTTCTGCTAAAGAAAAATACACAGAGAAAAGGTAGCGTTTGAACACGGCCCAAACATCAGTGATTCGAGGCAAAAAAAAAAAAAAAAAAAAAAAAAAAATCCCGGGCATCCCTAAGGAACGTGTTTTAACGTCGCCTGGCAGAGCCCTGCCCTGCTCCCAGCTTTCTGCCCTTTGGCACTTAGACATTTGCTTGTCTCCAGCAAAGTTTTCTTTAATCCGCCGAGACACCCCAGGACTGCACCTGAGCCACGGCTGAATTGCTCCCTACGACCGATAAAATCCTGCAGCAGCAACTCCCCAACTTCAATACCTAAAGAACGGGCTGGTTTTAGCCATTTTGTCATTTGCAGAAATGCTGATTTTATTTTTTTTTTTTTTATGCCACTTGTGGTCACCCTCGAATGGCAGTAATCTGTAGATTACATATTACGAGCCTTGTCATTACGTGGATAAAATGAGGTGGTTAAACGCTAAAATCCATTTTACTCACCACATTTGCTTGGGCGGGGGCGGGGGGGAGGGTGAAGGAGAGGGGAGAACAAACTTGTAGGAGAAGGATTTCAACCCCTCGCATCTGAGCTGGATGTGCCCTCGCTTCTGCTGCTAGAGACCTCCCTGCCTGGTGGACACACGGGGCTGGAGACCCCTCAACTTCATCTCGAAGTCAGGCGCCCGTTTACTCCAACCCTCGCCTTCCCCCCGCTCCTGGGTCTTTTGTCCCCATTTTCGTGGTGTCTCAGCATTGCTCCACACAGGCGACTTTTCTCTGCCTCTCCTGGATTTGCTCTGTAGCATTTCTAGGCTCCTACTCGCCTGCTCTCCCCCCGATTGCCTCTTTCATATGTGTCCCTGATCCCTCTCCAGCTGATGCGATTCTTTAGAAATGTGGGTCTTATCCCGTCCCTACCTTTGCCGGGTCTGATTAGATATTATTTTTTCATTGGCTCTGCTACAATGGGTTCCTCCCTTTAATCTCTCGATATATTTTCCCCCTCCCGGTATAACCAAATCCATGAAATTCACAGCCTCTCTCTTTGACACGACTGGCTCGTCTAATCACTCCATATCGATTTCCCTAACTCTTTTCATCCAGCTGAAGACACATCTTAAAACACTCCAAGCCAGAGTGTGCTCTTTGCTTTATACACACTAATAAAATGATTTACCCTTCTCTCTCTGCTCTCCTCACAGGAGAAAATCGTTCAAGTCCCGGCTATTTGTGTGTGATCAGTAAATATTTAGTGTGGCGACATCTTCAGCTCCTCTCCTGATCAATACGCAACCCAACAGGAGGTGGACTATTGTCCGGGTAGTGACTTGCTGAGATCTCCTTTAGATGAATTCTTTGCCCCCCATACAGTCTGTTATGATTTATCCTCGAAGGTAACCAGTAAAGAGAAATCGAGGCTTTAAAAACGTCTGTTTCTAACCTGTTTACCGTGACATTAAAGCACCTAAGCCAGGAATGGCTTATTCTTCCCCGTCTCCCATCTCTCTTTGATGGGCTAACACATCCAAAGCGCTGCTAGAAAATTAATATCAAATCGGGCAGCCGTCGCACCCCTGTACCCCTCTGTCCCCTCTTCCCCGGCCCCTCCAGCAAAAACCCGTCCCGTCCCGGCGGTGCAATGTCACGATAAAGGGGCGATTCCCCGGTCCCACTCTGCAGCATCTCCGGGCGCTGGACTCCCTCCCCCAGCTCTGCCTCGGCGGGTGGGTAACGAAGTGCCCAGGGCTTTAGGGTGCCCCAGCAACTTCCAGCCCACCTCCCTGCTCCTCCTCATCGCACCCCGCAGCTCTGCCTGCCCCAGGTTCAGGCTGAGGCAGGGCTGGGGGCTGATTGCTTTTTTGTTTGTTTGTCTGTTTAGGGGGTTTTTTTGCACGACATGGAAAATCTGCAGTGAAGAAAAAAAAAAAAAATGGAAATTGAGAAGAGCTTAAAGCCCAGTTCCTGTGGTTAACCATACACGAGAGCTTTCCCAGGGTGATAAAATGGACAGAAAGAGAAGTTCGCGTGTGTATGTGTATGTTTTATCCTGATCTGTTATTTCACTCCTGGGAAAGCCTATGCCTCGACTAGGAAATATTTCCACTTGTAATTACCCCAGGACTGTATGCCGTGTGCCCGCTGATCTCCGGTTAGATGTCTGTGCAGCACACCCAGGCGAGACAGCTACGCCTCGTGTGCGTGTGTCTGTCTTTGATGCAGGGCTGGGTGCCTATACACAATAGATACACAGCTATATCTGTAATGTGTGTGTGTGCTTACTCACATCATGTGCTGTAGCCTACAGAAGTGCCCAGCTATTTATTTTATTTCTGTGTGTGTGCATTTGCACATAAGCTATAGGTCGAAGGCAGTTATCTCTGTAAATGTACATGGCATGCATACGTGCTGCATAAATACATGGCTGTGTATTATAGATGTGCGACTCTTATTCAAATCTAAAACCAACTACATCCACCTGTTAACTTTGTTTAGAAACCACTTTCACTAATGGCTTTTCGCTAACTTATTCAGTCCGTTATTCGAGTATAGGAGGCAATGGAGGGGAAAAATCCATACGAAACCCTGCTTACAGCCTCTCTTCGAGAGGACACTTTACACACCTTGCCTAGACAGGGCTCCTATAGAGCGCTTATCTCTCGAATATATCTTTATACTAATGCATACTTAATTGGTCTGTCTTGACTGTCCATATAAAACAATTTAATTAGGGTGCTTTCTGCTTTGGAAAGAAAGAAAAAAAATCTGCCCAGCATTTATTGTATTTAGCACCAATACAGGCAGAAAATGTTGCACAAGTTTTTGGTTGAAAGAGCACCTATGTGTCCATTGAAGGGCGTTGATCCGAAAAGACAGAGAGGACAAGTAAAATCGATTTGAAGCGACCCTCTCTGTCCCTTTCACACCATTCAGACACTCCATTCCTTCTAAGACAAAGACCCAGCGCCTTGGGAATGCTGGCAAGGGGGAAAAAAAGGAGGAAAAAAAAAAAAAAAAAAGGGCTTCAATCCCCCCAAGCAAAAGGGAGAGCTCTGAAATTCCTTCATATTGCTGTTATTTACCCCCCAAGATATGTTCAACTCCAGGATTTTCTTCAATTCGGCGTCTAACACTGCTGCTGCGAGGAATGTCCCTGGAAGGGGAGGAGGTAATTATGGCTATTAGTGCTGCGAGCCCAGCCTCAACCTTGGTCACTCGCAGGCTTTTAGGGTTAAAATAGCCCTCACCTCTGACCCCTGCGGAGCAAAGTTGTAGCTATCGCCACAAGTTGGGCCAAAGTTTTCAAATCCAGGGCTGGGCAACACCGGAGGGGGGAAACTTCTCCCTGGAATTATTTTTGGTTGGGATTTAAATCATCTTTAGTCTATTTAATTGCCTTTCCCTCCTCCTTTTGCTAAACAATCCCTTTCAGAGAGGTGAGGGGGGGGATCTCGAAATGCCCTGCTCCCACTACCTTTCCCACTGCTCTTTCCATTTAGGTTTAATTCGGCAGTTTGTTTTCAAGCATGAAAATGGTTATCATCAAACTGAATTACTAGGTCATCCTTTCATCCACGGATCTCAAGAATAAACGTATACGGGGGGGGGGGGGGGGGGGGGGCTCCCCCCTTTAGCCTTTAGGCTTCCCCCCCCCCGTTCAGCTTCACAGAAAATGAGCGTTTGGAAAAGGGGAGAAAGGATGAAAAGCTTGAATTTGTCTCCTCTGCTTTCCGCTCACCTTCACGATCCTCCTCTGCAAGGGGGGATTTTGGAGCTGGGGGGTGGGCGCAAAAGTGAGGAGGGGAGAGAGTCCGCAGATGCAAGTACCCCTCTGGCAATAATAAAAATTCATTCAAGTGGGCTATGTCTCCATCTTCCATGTACTGATTAGACTTAACAAGAGTGGAAACTTGTGTAGACCATATTTATGGTATTAACGAGCAGTTAAAAGATTTATCCTTCTTCTGATCAATATTGTTCGTGCCCGGCCCCCCCACCTTCCCCGCCCCGGCCCTCCCCGAAGGCTGCAATGACAATCGCCTTCATACTTTTCCATCACCGATCGAGGTGGCAAAACCCTTTTGTAATTTTCATTAGCCCAGTAAACATGCAATTAACATGCAGCACTGTGGTTAACTTAATTCCTGTTTTAAGGCAAGGACAAGCAAGAAATGGAAGAGCGTTTGTTCCATTTGTCAAGTATGACACACTTCTTACCCTAACAGTTTCTTAAAATAAAAGCTCGGCTCCCCACCACCACGACCACCACCCCTCTTTCCAGAAACCCCCCACACTGATACACACACATACACAAAAAGGAGCAGGAATCCATTAGTTGGAGAGTATTCTCCTGCCAAAGGCGGTATAATGTATTCCAAATTTTCCCAAGCCCTCACTGTACTGGGGTCCCGTTCCCCCCCCCCCGGGGAAAGGGGCTGACGAGCTGATATTTCTCGTGGGTGAAAGATTCAGCCTCCTCTTCCTAACCGTTTGTTGTTTT
>JAYKAV010000001.1:5936062-5946459 GCA_035582835.1 Phoebastria nigripes
GCCATGTTGCGGCGGCGGCGGGAGCGGCGGCGGGAGGAGCGGCGGCGGGAGCGGCGGCGGGGACACGGCGCGGCGGGAGCGGCGAACCGGCTGAGCGGGGCAGAGCGGAGCGCAGCGCGGCGGGGACGGAGAGGAGGAACAAATAAACAATCACAATAATAATAATTAATAATAATAACAATAATAATAATAATAATAATAAAAGAGCGAGGAGAGGAGGAGGAGGAGGAAAAAAACCAAACAGCCAGCCCCCCCACCCCCGAGCCAAAAAGAGGGAGAGAGAGAGAGAAAGAGAGCAGCGCCCGGGCGGAGCGGCGGAGAGGAAGAATTAAAGCGAGCGAAGGAGGGAGGAGAGACAGAGGAGAGAGAGAGAGAGGAGGAAAGAGGAGGAAAAAAAAAAAAAAAAAAAAAGCCCACAAAAACAAAGCGATCGCAGTTGATGTTGCTGCTGCAAGCTGGACTTCCAAAAACTACGGCGAGACCGTCCGCTCTCCGCGCCGAGAAAAGTCTCCTCAGCTGTGCGTGTTTTTTTCCGCTGTGTGTGTAATCTTTAACCTTTTATTCATTCTTATTTTGATGGCTTTCCTGAATGGCTGACTGCGAGCTTCCCTGGACCTGGCCCCCAGACACCCGCCTCTCCTCCTTCAACTACTCTGCTGCAGATCAGCTCTAAGAGAGAGAGAGGGAGATCTTTGAAGAGATTTTTTTTTTTTCTCCTCTCTCTCTCTCTCTCTCTCCCTCTCTCCCCCACCCCCACCACCCCTTTACTTTGCTCTCCTGGAGCCCAGACAATCGACTCGCAACTCGCCCCCCCGCACACACACCTCCATCGCCCCGTGCTTCTGCACCTTCGCCGGTACCGGGAGATCCCCCCCACCCCGACCCTCCTGAAAAAAAAAAAAAAAAAAAGGGGGGGGGGGCAAAACAACAAAAGCGAGAGGGGGAAAGAGAGAGAGAGAGAGAGGGGAGAAAAAAAAAAAAAAGACTGCTGCAAAGCTGATCTGAAAAGCAAAGCAAACAAACTTTGAAAATAAAGGGGGAACAGGAAGTTTGGCAACGGTGTCCAATAGATATGGCAATGGTAGTCGGTGCGTGGCGAGACCCCCAGGACGATGTGCCCGGAGCTCAGGGAACGCAGCCTTCGCAAGCCCCGCCGGTGCAGGGACCTCCGGCCGGGGCCCCGCACACCCCACAGACCCCGGGGCCCGGGGGCCCTCCCAGTACGCCAGCCCAGACCAACCCGCCAAGCCAGCAGAACCAAGGAGACAAACAGCAGCAGCAGCAGCACATTGAATGTGTGGTTTGTGGGGACAAGTCTAGTGGCAAACATTATGGCCAGTTTACCTGCGAGGGTTGCAAGAGTTTCTTCAAGCGGAGTGTAAGGAGGAATCTGAGCTACACTTGTCGTGCCAACAGGAACTGTCCCATTGACCAGCACCACCGCAATCAGTGTCAGTACTGCCGCCTCAAAAAATGCCTCAAAGTTGGCATGAGACGGGAAGGTATTGGGATTTCATTTGTTTTGCAATTTTTTTCACTCGCTGCGTTTTGGGTTTTGTTGTTTGGTTTTTTTTTTTTTAATTATTATTCTTACTATTTTTAACCTCCCTCCCCAAACCCAACCAGAACCTTTCCTTTCCCCCCCTCCCTCCCACCCCCCGAATAAACAGACAGAAACTTTCTCGTAATGAAAGAAAGAGGTGTTGGAGAGGGTGGGCAGGGGAGGCAGGGGCTCTTGCATGCTTTCTCCTGCACTCGTAATTGATTTGTGTTTGTTTTGATTTTGCTGATAGAGGTTTATTGGAAGTGGATTTTTAGTTTCACGCTGCTTAGGAGTGAGATGATTATTCTGACGTGTGGTTACTTTTCCTTCATGTTTCCTCCTGCATGTTCAGCGTTACCCCCCGTCCCCCGAGCAGCTCTGTGTGTGTCTCTCTCTCTGTGCGTGTGTGTACACACACACGGAGCCTCACGAGATGCACACACACACATATATATATCCCCCAGCACCCTGCCTTAGATTGCAATTTTACACAGGCGGTTCAAATTACTATTACAATGGGACTCACCCTACCGAGGCTCTACAGCACTCCACTGTGGATTCCCAGCCGGATTTTTCCTCCTTTAAAAATATATATACACACACATACCCGCGCGTGTGTGTGTGTGTGTATATATATATATATGTTGCCGTGTGCCTGCCTTTCCTGATTGTTATTATCTCACTTTTCTCTTCTTCCTCTTATTTTCTTGTCCCTCCGGGAGAGGCAGGAGGGGGTAGAAGGGACGAGGAGGGGGCGGGGGGGGAAGGAGCAGCCCAGAAGTAAGTGTGGGGTGTTCGGGTCTCTGCAAGTCGAGTCTTTGTGATATAAAATTAGACGAGAAATGTGAGCCTGCAGTTTTCCAGTGCGTGCTCTGTGTCTGGACGCTGCTATGTAGGTTAAGGGTTAGGGGGCTTGGGACTTGCTGGGCTCCTCTCTTTGTGTTTCTGCAAGAGTAACTAACCTTGTAATACGTGCGATAACAAATATAAATCAAGCATATTTTTAGGCGTTCTCCCTTCTTGCCGTCTCTCTGCCTCTGAGCCCTTTTTCTCTCTCCTTTTTCTCTCGCTGTCACCGTGTAAATTTATTAACAAAATGAAAGGCCCACTTTCCATGGGCAGCTGAGGAAGGTGCCTTTGGATAATGCCCCCAGCCTCGCCGGGGGACCTGCCGGGGATGTTGTGGGGTGATCTCGCCTCCTTTGATATTTTTTATAAGGGGGGGGGGGGGGGGGGAATATAATAACAGCAGCAACAATATATTCAGTGGGAGAGAAACGCGTGTGGGACCAGCGCCGGGGATTTAGAACTGAAGTGTTTCTTCCCTCTCCCCCCCCTCCCTCCCCATCCCGTTCCCCCAGCCTCAAATCAATAAGCTGGTTTAGGTGTAATGAAGAAAAATACCCGGGCACACAAAGACGTATCCTACACCTCTTGAAGGAGGGGTGGCGGTGGAGGTGGGGGGGAAAATAACTGAATTGTGGTGTGTTTTGGGAAGTGAGGATCTCGGGCTCCTTCAGGCAGTCCTGGCCGAGCGGACAGCATTGCTCAGCTTTTATTGTTGCTTTTGCTTGACCCGGGAACTGCGGAGCCTTAAAACCGAGTACGGGCTGAACTCTGGCTGGAAAAATGCATGTTCCCCCTTAAGCTGACTTGGTACAGTGTCACACACGCACGCACAAGCACACAAAGCAGGCTGTATTTGAACCGATGGTCGCAATTCAGATATTAATAGCTGTAGTTTCTTCTTTATTTACTGCAGCGGTCCAGAGGGGCAGAATGCCACCCACACAGCCAACTCATGGTCAGTTCGCCTTGACAAACGGGGACCCTCTCAACTGCCATTCCTACCTATCCGGATATATCTCCCTTCTTCTGAGAGCAGAGCCCTACCCCACCTCCCGCTTTGGCAGTCAGTGCATGCAACCCAACAACATCATGGGCATCGAGAACATTTGTGAACTGGCAGCTAGGATGCTCTTCAGCGCGGTGGAGTGGGCCAGGAATATCCCCTTCTTCCCAGACCTCCAGATCACAGACCAGGTGGCCCTCCTGAGGCTGACCTGGAGCGAGTTATTTGTCCTCAACGCTGCCCAGTGCTCCATGCCCCTCCACGTAGCTCCGCTCCTGGCAGCTGCTGGCCTCCACGCTTCGCCAATGTCTGCTGACCGAGTGGTCGCCTTTATGGACCACATACGAATCTTCCAAGAGCAAGTAGAAAAACTGAAAGCATTGCATGTCGACTCTGCAGAATATAGCTGTTTAAAGGCCATAGTCCTCTTCACCTCAGGTAGGCAGCGTTTCTTTGCTCTTCCTTTTTCCTTCCCCCGGCCCCCCCTGAGAAATGTTTGCTCTTGCAAAGTGTTATTGCCCGCACCCCATCACAGCTCCCTGCCCCCCGAGAACCAGCGCGGTCTCTTTCCTTTTAGGAAATGGTGCCCTGTGGTCTCCCCTTCAGGGCCTCGGGTCTGAGCATCCCATCTTCAAGGGAGTGCAAAATTTAAAAAAAAAATTTAAATAAAACACACGCACACACAAAGACAACCAAAACACACCCCAACCCTAGTTGAATAACGCTGGGGATGGGGGAAGAGGGGGCTCGGAGAGAGGCGCCCATTCGCCACGAGAGACTGCGCTTTTCCCATTGAAAATAATATTTTATTTAACAGTATAGCTCTGGGTTGTTGCATTTAATGACACGCATCCGAACAGCAGCAAAATCTGTTTGATGTTGTTAAATACAAGTCGTCCTATCAGTGAAACCACTTTAAAAAGAGGATCATTTTATGGGCAGCCAGGAAGGGAAAAAAGCCCTGCAGGATTAAAAATTGAATTAAAAAAAAAGTTAAATGCGCAAAGCTGAGTTTAAAATATGTTCCCTGCCATCCCATAAAATAAAATAAATCAACTTTCCAAAGAGCTGTCTCTGATTTAAACAGAATGTGGCAGTGAGCAGTTCTGTGTCATTTAAGCTAAGGGGAAAAGTTTGCATTTGTACCCAGCAGGAACTGCATAGTCCAAAGCGAGTAGCGGGTGCGAAAAGATCATTACCATAAGTAGACAGGGATAGTATGAAAAAGTAAGAGGAGACTGAAGCTGCCGCTCCGCAGTGTAATTCCGGGGTGGCACAACCATGCCTCTCCCGAGGAAAAGACCTCGAGGTGTTTCTTAGATAATCAAAGAGAGGGGAGGGGGGAAAAATATGTGTCAACTTTTGCTGCCTAGAAATAGTGCATGAGTTATAAAGCAATAATTGAGTGCGTTGTGAAATCTAATTAGCTTGCACTAGAGTTTAACCTGGGTGAGTAATAAACCTGATATTAACTCTGGAGGCTAAATTTTTTTTTTTTTTTGAGGGAAAAAAAAATCTGCTTGCTAATTTGTGCAATACGTTATCTCAGATTGCTAACTTTAAGGCTGCATCGGCAACCCAATGTGCTGGAGCCCTAGAAGTTTTGGGATTAAGTTTAAAAATACATATATTTCTTCTGTAACTCATTTGAAAGCTTGGGAAAGTGGCCACGCGATAAACATATGAATGGAAGCAGGACCTGTAAAATAATTACTCATCGGAGTTTTTTAAAGCCTGATATCAGGAAACAGGAAAAAAATGTAGTTTATGTGGGAAAAGAAGGGCTCACAATCCGTTCCTTGTTGTGTTAAAGGGGGTCTGGGGAACGAAGTCATTTTCTGGACTTTGTCCAGGTTCTGGGTCGTGACCTAAACTTCCTTTTATATATTATTGCTTTACACATTAAAAACTTCTCTTTTTTTTTTCCCTCCCACCCCAAATTACTCGTGCTAAAGTCCTAAGGTGATCAATGAGCAGGGCGCATCTAGCCACAGGGAGACAGGGATCCCGAGTGGGAAGGGGGGTACGTGGGGTGCTTATTTTATTTTTCTATCGTTTTCTAGGATGCATTTTCCTTCCCCTCGCTCAAATACTCAGCGAGGATCCCACACACGCTCCCATCCCTTCCCAGCCCCTGGCCAGCTCACACCCACACCGAGGAGTTTATTTCCAATCCTGCCTTTTCTCCCAAATCACTTTTTTTTTTTTTTTTTTTTTTTTTAGCCTTCTGAGAAAACAATCGTCCGATCCTGTCGAAACTGTTTAATTTATTACTATTTTCAAAATGTGAGGCCTGGCGTGTAAATTGCCTCCCAACTAGATAAACGTTTCTTGTTATCTGATTCTGGGGAAGATAGCCGCATGCAAAAAAATAGGGTGATGCATGCAGCTTCTGCAGCACCCCAATAACACTCCCTGATGTAAAGCAGACGCACGTAGATGCATATAATGTTTGCTGCAGCCTCTTTTAAGAGGGGGGAAAAAAAAAAAAAAAAAAATCTGGGTTCTAATGACTCGCAGAATATGCATGTGTTAGCCCTGTGCCTAGGAAAGCCACAGGGAGGTCAGGTCACAACCTGTGCTCTTTCAGCACAGACGTCTCTGATTTAAAGGGAACTTATTGTATTTTAGCGTATCAGGAAAAAAAAGAAAAAAAAATGTCCAGACCCTATCAGGGAGTTTTCTTCTTGTAAGGGCCTTTAGGTTTAAAAAGAAGAAGAAGAGGAAAAAAAAGAGGGGGGAGTGGAGGGGGGGGAAGAAAGAAAGAGAAAAGAAAAGAGGGGGGAAAAGAAACAGCTCAAATGAACAGAGAGATCACAGTTTGCATGGCTGCCTCTGAATAGGCTAAACTGACAAGATCAGTTTTAAAGGGCCACTTAAATCAGTTTCAAAGACTGAAGAAAAACGCGTTGTCTTCTTTGGGGGAGAATCTGTTGCTGGATCCGGGGCGCCATTATCTTTGGCTGGGCCAGTTTTTTATTATTATTAGGATTTCTATCACTATTATTAGTATTCCTTCTCATCACATGGTTAGGCTCTCCCCAATTATTTTCCGGGGGGGGGAGGGGGGGGAGAAATAGTGGCTCCCTTTCCCCCCCTTTCGACTCAAGCCTTCCCCGCCCCCCCCAGCCTTTCCCCTTAAAAATATAGATATACGAAATTACGCTTGGCCAGCAYCTCCTTGTCAGCCCCCCAGGTCTGTCGTGCCATTAGAAATCTCGAATCTTGGAGATTCTCAATCCTAAAGGAGACCCTCCAGAAGAGAGAGAAATACAAACACACACACATACACAGAAAGAGAGAGATTGTCCCTTTTGGTAAAACCTGCTTAAACTCTGGGGGGCGAGGTGATGGCGCACAATCTACACTTAATTCTAGCAATAAAAAAAAAGATCAAATTAAAAATAAAAAAAACCAACTTTTTAATCTGATGATTGTTTTCTTTTTTTCTTTTCTTTCTTTTTCTTTTTTTTTTTTTTTTTTTTTTTTTTTTTTTTTTTTTTTTTTTTTTTTTTTTTTTTTTTTTTTTAATACACTTTCTTCTAGATGCCTGTGGTCTCTCTGATGTAGCCCATGTTGAAAGTTTACAGGAGAAGTCACAGTGTGCTTTGGAAGAGTATGTTAGGAGCCAGTATCCCAACCAGCCAACACGATTCGGGAAGCTATTACTACGTCTCCCCTCCCTTCGCACTGTCTCCTCTTCTGTCATAGAGCAATTGTTTTTCGTCCGTTTGGTAGGTAAAACCCCCATAGAAACCCTAATCAGGGATATGTTACTGTCTGGCAGCAGTTTTAACTGGCCTTATATGTCCATTCAATAAAATATTTGAGAGAGAAAAAAAAAATTAAAAAAAAAAATTAAAAATTGAGAAGGGAGATGAGAGTGAAAGGAAAGCAAATGACATTTGGGTTCTGGTTGTTTCTTAAATTTCCTTCTGCTAAGAAAGGATGTAAAAGGATGTTACAAGTTTGCTAAGAGAAGACAGGAAAAAATTAATGGACTGTGAATTAAAAAAAGAGACTGTCAAATGAACTTTTACAGAATGCATTAAAAACTCCCGTGTCGTTCAGAAAAAAAAACTTGCTACTTATCATTTTTTGTAAAAAATAAAAAAGAGAGAAAGAAAAAAGAAAGAAAGAAAAAAGAGAAAGAAGAAGAAAAGAAACGATGGTGGGCTTTTTCTTTTTTCTTCTTTTTTTTCTTTTTTTGGGGTAAACTTTTTAAAAAATCTCGCTTAAAGTGCATTTAAAGGAAATTTGGAGAAAATTAGCAGAACGGAAGAAAGTAAGTCTTTTTTTTCCAAATTATTAATTGTCCTATGTGTCTATGTACCTATAGCTGTTCTTTTTTGTATTTTTCTGGTTTCAAACCAGTTTATTCTGTGGTTCTATAATAATTTTTGATATAACCTTGGCTTCTTTAAAAAAAAAAAAACTGTGTATCCTTAAAATATATGTTCTGAAAGAATTAAAACTGAGTCCACGAAAGTATCATAGGAAGAAAGGAAAAGAGAAAAAACCCCCTCAACAACACAATGATGGAAGCGCACTTAAGGTGGTGACCCAAAATCTAGCTTGAAGCTGAGAGAGCTATAATTATATAGACCCGAATGAACCACACGTATCATATAACTACCCCCAAATCTAGGTTTTTTGGTATTTCGGACAGAAAATGAACTGTGGGGATTTATTATAGGTAGAAGGAATTTGTGTCCAAGACACACTACGGTTTTGATTTAAAAAACAAACAAACAAGCAAAGTGAACTTTTGTAATTTGAATTGGGTTCCACATAGTTCATCATGAATTGTTATTAAACTCCTCTATCTGTTTGTATATTTGCAAGCCCTTTGTATTATAATAATTGTTGATATTTTCCCTTTTTAAAAAATACCATTGAAATCAGCATGACAAAATAACACTGTTGGCACTTATAGATAACGTGATTGATTCAGTATCTTAGAGTTTACAGTTTTGTGTTTAAAAAAACTGAAGGTTTTTTTTTTAAGTGCAACATTTCTGTATACTGTAAAAGTTATAATAACTGAACTGTTTGGTCGAGTCTTTGTGTGTTATATTCCAAGGAAAATTGAAAGTATTCAGAAATTAAAATATTATTTGATATCTGAAACTTGTTTGGCTGTCATAAATGTCTTTCAGAAACCACATTACTTCTCTATAGTTTGCAGTCATTTAAGTCCATAGGCGATTGATTTGTTTACTTGTCACAGTAAGTTTGTAGCAGATGTATTGTAGTGTATTTACCTGTTTAATTCCGGGATGGGGGTGGAGGACTTAAGTTCGTGGTTTATCTCTGGTTTTAGGAAGTACTATGCTGAAATGGTAAACCATCAACCCCCATTCACCTAATCCTCCTGTTAATTAAAAATGGATTTTCTGGGGAGAAAAAAAAAAAAGGCCCTTATTTTTGTCACACTTAAGTGCCTGCGTAGGAAAGGTATTGTTGTGAAAAAGTATTAGAAATCTGGAGATCAGTATCTATTTTATGATCAGAATGGGGCGAAAAATCTTTTGTAAATGTCTGACATACGCGCACAAGATCATTCAAGCAAGGTAATAGCAGTATTGTAAATATAGGTCAGTTGTTTGCAATGAGTTTTCTTTAAGTATGTGTGATTTTTTATAATACTCCGTAGTTGCCATCTATCGTTGTCATTGAGAGGTCTTCAAATGGAGTGGCTTTAGCTTCTAGCACTGAGGAGTCGGTTTTTAATGTATATATACTCTCAAGTGGATTTTTTTTACCTTAGACTGTGAAAGCATGACCACAGGTCATCTCTATATTTTACATATGGGACATATGTCTGTATGTATACTTGCATACATACATGCGTAGGCGTACATGCATCTTTCCTGTGTAGCTACAGGGCCCTCTCTTGCGGTCCCCGCACAGGCACAGCTCCCCCTGATGCGGTGGGGACCTGCCTGGGCGAGTGGCAGAGGATCGGACACACCGTTTGTGAATTTAGTGCTATCCCGAGTAGGCAAAAAAACCAAAATCTGAAGGAAGGCAAGATGATGTGGTTTTGCAAGGGGGTGATATTTTGTTTTGTGTGTGTGCGTGTCATTTTTTTTTCCCCCCTTCTCTCTCTCTCTCCCCCCACCCGCCCTCCCCTTGGTCTATGGCAGATGCTTTGTATGTGAAAGCTTGCAATTTTGTTCTTGTCTGAGGCTTCCCCCTCTCCCTTTTTACCACACGTAACTACACCATGTTGTGGTTTCACAGAAAGGGAGAGAGGGAGGGAGAGAGATCATTCTGTGAAGTCGATTAAACCCTGATCTTTAGTGTGTTCCAGTTAGACACATCTGTACTGGGGGCTGAGGGGCGTATGACTGTGAATTTGAGCAGAGTTTTACATCTGAATCATGGCTCCTTTTCTATAAATATATAAATATATATAAATATATAAATATACTATTATTGCAGGGGATTGCTGACCTCTAGATTTAGCTTTTTCTATTGCAAGTGCTATCCATGTGAGTGTGTGTGTGTGAAGTTTTTATGCTTACTAAGAACACAGGATCTTGACTTGTTTGTTTTGTGTTAGTTTATTGTAAACAACCATTTGTTGTAAATTGTTATTGGCATTAAATTATAATTTATGATTTTCAAATCCAAAACATTCTCTGCTTTTTATGTTTTAAAGCCTGTAAGCTATCTCTGTATTTATAAGTTTCTTGCAGCGAGCTTTGGTTCACAGAGAATAATAGTAAACAGAAAATGCACCAGGGTTAAATAAAAACACACACACACGCACGCACACACACACACAAGCCCCATGTATATATGTTTGGAATGCTCAGAGGAGGATTTGTTTAGGGACTTCAGTTAGTTTTAAGTTTATAGCATTTAGAGAAAGTTTTTCTTTTCATGCTGAGTTAGAACAAAAGATCTATCCAAAGATTGAATTGGACAAAAGAGGAGGGTTGGGATCGAGAAGCTTGTTCTATGTGGAATTGAGGAGATCTTTTTTTTTTTTTT
>JAYKAV010000001.1:5965183-6002788 GCA_035582835.1 Phoebastria nigripes
AAAAAAAAAAAAAAAAAAGAAAGAAAGAAAGAAAAGAAAAAAAATCAGAAGGAATAACACAGGAGGAAAAGGTCTATTCTTTTTCTGGGAAAAAAAAAGACAATTTTCGCTGGCGAAGCCTCTCTCCTTGCTCGGAGCGGGCAGGACATCGCCGGTCCCTCCCGTCCCTTCCCGGACTCGCCTGCAACTCGCCGCAAAATATTGTGAAGGAAGTAATTAACGCTCCTTTCTAATGAATTATTATGAATGAATTAATGACTGTGATTACATGTGCGGAGGGCTCGCTCCCGCAGGCTCCCCTGCGCCCTCCCCAAACCCTGCTTCGGGCTCTTGCCCCGCTCCCGAGCCGGAGCCGGGACGGGGCCGCCCCGGTGCGCCCGGGCTCGGGGGTCGGGAGGGTTTGTCTTTGCTCTTGGGAAATAGAAATACTTCTCGGGGTTTTCTGAACATTTTTTTTTTGAGGTTGTAACATGGTTTTAAAATGAGTTGTGTTTAGAAAAACAAACGGCGGGAACTCCGCCTGTAATATAGGGCCGGGAAAGATTTTTTATTGCCTTTTTTCCCCCCATTTTTTCTTTCCTGAAGATAGCGTAAATTAAAGCGCTTGTCTTCGTTTCCCAGCACTGTTAACTTTCCTTGATTTTTCTAGTGCTTGCTTTTTTTTCCCCAAGGTGGCGAGGGACAGAGGTGCGCGCCCGAGCCCGGCGCTCCCCGGGCGGTGGCAGCGTGTGCGTGGAGTGGTCACGGCCCCGCCTCGGGACCAGCGACCACAAACGCGGTCCACGGGCTGGGGGGGGAAGATGTTACCCGGGCTTGTTCTATAAAGTCATCGATTTTAGGCAAGTCTCGGCGCCCTCACCCCCCCGAGAAATGTAAGAGCAGAGAACTTGAGAGGGAAGTTTCTCTGCTACTTTGAAGGTGACCTTTGGGAAAGTTTCCGCACTTTCTTTTTTACTGCTCAAGGACTTTATTTGAAGTTTCTTGGCTGACTACACTCTCTCCAAAGTCTTACCTGTCTCTTACATTGCTCTTCTCAAGTCTCTTTATCCTTGAAAAAGATTGAGACGCAAATACATTTTTCTTCCCTTTTTTTAAAAACAATTGATCCCTCTGCATGAAGCTCTTTCTCTCTCTTGGAAAAAAAAAAAACACCCCACCTCTCTCTTTAGAGAAGAGCTTGGGAAAAAGCTAAAATACTTCCATACCTGTTGCAAGTATCTGAGTGCAGATTCCCCCCCTAATTCCCCGTCCCCCCAGTTTAAAACATCAGCTGGTGGCTGAGGACTAAGGCTCGGTCCGACGCGAGCCGGCTGACGGCGTTGCCAGAGAAATTCAGCCATTTGCAGCGGGGTGTGCGTGGGTGCCGGCCCCGGGTCGTGCGTGGCCGCCCCCCCCGGGCGGAGTGGGGGCCCTGCCTGCACCGGCAGCACGGGCCAGCCTTGCCCGTGCCCCGCCGCTCGGCTGCGGGGGGAGAAGCGCTTCCCTCGCCCGCCACCACCCGTGTGTTTTCCAGGCGCTCCGGGGAGATTTCCCCGAGGTTTATTCGCACGGAAGATGCGGAGGCAGCGGCAGGCGAAGATTTATTTTTACGGTAGGATTTTGTGGGGACCACCTCGGCCCAGCTTCCCTTGCACACACCCCCCCCCCCAGGCCACCAACCCAGAGATGCCCTCGCCTCGGGCTGGGGCCTGAGCCGGCCCGAGCGAGTCCCCTGCCCCGGCCAGCCCCAGGGTGCCCGGCACCGGGGAAAAGGCCACGGAAAGAAACTTTCCCCTCTATGATTGTGTTACCTTTGGCTGAACGTGTAATGAAAATCCTCGGAAAATGTTACACAACACGAGGATACCCTTTTGGAGCAAAGTTTCCAGAAAAGCCTGGCCGCTTCCCTGGGGGCGAGGGGCGATGCTGGGGGCGACGTTATCTCCCGGGAAGCACAAGCGCATCCTCCGCGGTCCCGCCGCGGCTTCCCCCCTTCCCGGGCCGGCCGCCGCCGAAACGTGAGCCCGAAAATAATATAACCCGTCTGCGGCCGCAGACATATCTCTCGCCCTTACAGTGTTACAAAAAGCATTTAAATTAATCAGGGCGCTCCCCACGGCTGCTAATTAGGTAGGGAGAGAAGGGAGGGCTGGCCGGGGCCGGCGGGCAGCGCGGCCGCGGGTTTTGCGCTGCCTGTGTCGTGCCGGGAGGAGTCCACGGGTTGTGCCCCCCCCTTCACGGGGGGTAAGGGCTGGGGAGGGGCCGGGGGTCGGTGCTTTGCCCCCGGCGGGGCTGCACGTTACGCTGCCGGTGCCGGCGGGCGCTGCGTGCAGGAGCAGAGGGATGCGGGGCGGGGAGGGGGGGGGCCCCGGAGGCCGGGGGGGGGGGGCACCCGGGACACCCCCGCTTCCACCGAGCTGTCCCGGGGATCATGGGATTAGGGAGGACATTGTAGCCGGGGAGCTGCATCCCCCCTAAATCCAACTCCACCAAGAGCTGAAGGGTGGGTTTATTTTATTTCATTTTATTTTATTTTAATTGCCTAGATCTCGCGATAAGGCAAACCTGGCGAGAGTTGACTCTCCCCTCCCCCCCCCCCCCCCCCACCAAAGTTGTGATGAAAAAAGCAGAATAAATAAGTCTCCCCCACCCCATCACCACCCGGTACCGTGGAGGAATCTTGCCCGGGGCCAGGTGGGGGGCTCGTCCCTAACGCTGCAGTGAAAATCTCCTGGCCGGGCGGCATCTCCGGGCTGCGGGGGGGGATGCTGGAGAGAGGCGAGCAGCCCCAAGGAGACCCCTTCTCCCTAAGTCACGAACTGGATATTGCAATGTTTGCCATACCCGCCTTCCCCACTCCTCGCAGGAATCAGTTCTCCTATTCCCAGCCAGCCGGGCACCACGCCCCTCGCAAATCCAGCCCGTGGATGCACCTTATTTCTTGCTACTACTTCTATGATGATGATGATGATGATGCCACGCCGCCGCGGCTCCGCTGCTGCCAAGCGGCACAGGCGAAGGGCTGTGGGGTTTTTTGGGTTGKTTTTTTTTTGGCCATGGCAAAAGGAGGGGCTTTAGGGCGAGGCTTTAGAGGATCAGGTGAAGCGTGGAGCCGGGGCCGTAGCCCCGCTCCGCCCGCAGCTGCCGCCCGCTCCCCCGCACCGCAGCGCCGGTGGCTCCGCGCTGCGCCGGGTGGGTGGGAAGCGGTGCGGGGCGGGGAGGGGGGGGGCTTGGAAACCCGTCCAATTTTCCTGTGAAAGAAAAGAAAATAATCAGGGGGGAGAGGGACTGCGGTGAATTGGTGTGAAGGAAGTGGGATTATTGCCTTAATTTTGGACAATGATAACCGAATGAGGTAAAAACAAAACTCGTTTCATTATATACAACAAAATGTAATTTATACCCAGGGATGCCTGTCCACTGAGATTTACATCATTTGCTGATAGCGATCACACTTATTACTTTTCTTCAAAGACTTTTTTTCCCCCTTTAAAAAAAAAAAAAAAGAAGAGGGCATTTGTGCTAAATTGCCCAATGCTAGTGTGATAACTGTCAAAAGTTTGACATCAAAGGGGACTAATATTATTCAGTTACCAGAGGAGCTGTCTGTCCAAATAAGAATATCTTAATTACTGAATCACAACGGTAGAAAAGGGAACAGATCTGAAAAGGAGAGGGGCTGTCGGGCGGGGGGGGGGGGAGCTTTCAGTCTGTTCCTTTTTGATGAACCATCTATATTAGGCCACTGTGCGATTCTTAATCATGTTTAGTGGTTTATACCCTTTCTCTCTCCCCACCGGTCCTCTGAACTTTATAACTATATGTAAACACGTTGTCAGTTTGAAAATAATCTTCTCTGGGTTCTTGTTAGAAGAAATTTCAATCTTCTTCAGTTCTAGATTAGGCAGTCTAGTTTTCTCTATCAGTGAATGGACTGGGGTTTCTTGGACAATAATGTGCCAATTGTTGATGGTTTGTGACCCATAAAATGTGAGGGTGACTATTCTGGCTTTGGTATGTAATTATGCAAAACACTTTCTATAAAGGCTTGCCATCTGATCTAATGACAGTCCCTGCGGTCTATTTCAAAAAGGGAGGGTCTCTATATACAGCTCCTGAGAGAAAGAAAAGTAACATTTTGTTTTAATACAAGTTTTATGGGAAAAAATGGATAAATACAGAAACATCTGAACACATAGGCAGGCGTTTTCGGGGCAAATTAAACTAATGACGAGTTATTTTAATAAGTTAATCATAGCAACACCACGGATCTATAGCATAGGGGTAGGGACAAATGATGTGAAATCCCTATACAAAAAAAAATTATCTTCAACTTCTAAGCACCTTGGCAGAGATGGGAGGTCGCCGCGGAGGAGGTGGACGCCGGGGGTCCCGCACCAGCCTCCCACCTCTGCGGACTTTCGCCATCCCACCAGAGTCATTGATTTCCCTTCTTTTTAAGCTGCAGAGCAAGCCGGCATCCTACCTTAGCAAGCCTGTGCAAATGAGCCGGGCACTTGGGATGACACCTATTATGCTATTAAACGGACGGCTATTTCACCTGAGAAATTAACGCCAACAGAAGAAAATAACCAGGATCGGCGTAACCAGCTCCATCTCTCTGCAAAGAGTCTGGGGCAAGAGAAGGTTTCTTTTAAACAGGTGAAGAGGAGGGCAGGAAGGAGACATATAAGTTCCCTTAAAGAAAAGGGAAAAAGTTAGAAATGTTTGGGGTTTTTAAAAATTATTTGTATTTTTTCCCTTTTCCTCCCTTCTGCTTTCTTGAAAGGAGGGACGCTAAAGGGCTTCGGCTGCTTTGGTTGCTACCAAATGACATTGCTGCTACGTCACGGGACAAAACATAAACACTGCTGCCAATTTAAATTGATGTATAAAGATTAATGGGAGATGAAGCATACTAACAACCTGGATTATAACGGCAGGAATAGTTATTATTTCTCCAGAGCACATACATGTATACAGAGAGCCATAGGGAGCACACACTCGTCGCTAGAATTTTATCTCTCCACATAGGCATGATGTGTGTCCACCATGACACGTTTAATTCCCCCGTGGACTAAACTAATACGATTAAAAAAAAGAAAGCAAGCAAGAAAGGCTGATTAAAAGGGAGAACCAACAAAATATCAACATGCCACAGAGAGGAAGGAGGAATAGATAATTAGAAGCAAAAGAGGAGTAGGTAATTATGATCTGAAATTAAATATGATGTTTAAGACGTCTCCTTTGTACTGCAGTGAAGATTTCAGATTCATACACATAATAAACACTCAGGTTGTCATCTGGAGGTGCAAATCTGAAAGATATTCCAACAAATGAAGTGCTGGCAGAGAGAGGTATAAAGAGATCTCCGCCTGTCAGGGGTCAGACAGCCTGAGATTGCTTCTAGAGATCTTTTGAAAATTTCACACGATTGAAGGCTTAGGGGCTTTGCTGCGTTCGCATTTCAAACTCAGATCAGCGGGATCACAATCAAAAATAGAGGTCTGGAAAATTTTGATGCAAAGATGGCCACAGGCTTCAGTGATTTTTTTTTTTTTTTTCTTCTTCTTCTCCCAGACAGACACTCTGACATGACTATGATCCCTGGGATGACAGAGTTGTCAGAAAAGAAAGAGAAAATAGCATCTTGTCTTGTAACTTCCTATCAGTCAAAAGGAATTTAGGATCCTCTTTCCAATAAAAGAGAGGGAGAAGGAGCAAAAGGGGGAGCGGGGGAAGACGAGGCTTTCTTATCAAGCATAGAAAAGTGAAGAGAGTTCTGTGTTTTATAATTAATATTCCACACCTAAACGTTTCTGATCTCTTCCCTTTACAGTCCTCCCACCCCATCACCTTCTTCTCCTCTACAATTTCCATTTTAGATCAATTCATGTCTTCCGAAACAGTGTGCATAAGTGATATAATATTGGCTACACGTATATTCATGTCTAATACTGTATCATTCATCATATATGCTTACATCAAATATATTGCATTTTTCACTCRAAATTAATGTAAAGAGACGATTTTTGCTACAAATATCTCGTATCATTATTGTTTTATTTAAATCATTGAATCATTCTAAGAAATTTTGTTTAAAGTCTAAAAAGGAAGTCGGCATAACGGATGGAGGTAGAAAATTAAAAAGTTTCCTCCTAAGAGCCGAGGAACAGCAAAAGATGGATTAAACCAACGGGAACTGTGTTAAAACATATATTCAGTATATTCCATTTATAACTCTTTTGGAAAGGTCAGGTGCAATAGGAAGTGTTTTATCATCTCAGCTATTTCAGATTAATTACTATTGATTTGTTGACCAGGAGGAAGAGTAGTTAACTCAGCTCAGGTCTAATTATTGTGGTTTCTAAAAGAAACGATGCGGGTAACGTTCCGAAATGAACGGGCTGGGTTTGGAAATAGGAACTTTCCGGGATGCTCTTTCCTAATTAGCTCCGAGGAGAGCGTTTGGGGACCTCGGATCAAGGGAAGGTTTCCTCCTCTGCATTTTAGTCCTAGGTGCTCTGCAAGCCAAATCTTAAGAAGCAGTAAAAACTCCCCCATATTTCACATCCTGCATGGATTTTTGTTTGATTGATTTTTATTTCTTTTTTAGCTAACTCTTCCCTGGCGCCGAGTGCGCTTCCTCAGGTAAAGAGAGGACGGGGAAGCAGCTAAACTGTGCTTTTGGTAATTGACCTTATATATATATATTTCTTTATGAAAGAAAAAAATATTAGTGAGAAAGATGAACATTTTTTTCCCCTTGGAAGGGATGAAAAAGGATTCGGACTCCGCTGAGTAACCGGAGTTTCACAATCTCTCTCGAAATAAAAAATAACCGCCCTGCCACGCTGGGAAGCAGAAAATAACTTCTGCAAAAATGCCTAAAATGATGAGATTTGCATTACTAAAGTTACGATAAGAAAGCCTGTATTTAAAACCGCCAAAGTTTCCCGTCCCACCCCACCCCCCCGAATCTGACAGTGGTAACTCTGGCAAATGACATCTCAATAATGAACAAAACATTCATTTTTTTTTTCTTGCCATCTGAAGCAATCAGTTAACTAACAAATAACCCCCCATTTTGCGTGGACCCCACCTTTTCTAAATGAAGGATGATAATTTTAAGAAGAAAAATTATCGACGAACTTGAGGGTGTGAAGAAAAAAAAACTTTTGAGGGATGCGTTTGCTCTGTATTCTCCTCTGCTGGGAATATTTCTGGGCTATGTCACAAAAAATGAACCTACGCGGTAGTGGAAGCAATTTCCTGAAGATAATAAACAAGACTAAAGAATTTAAAATAAAGTAATTCGAACATGCAGCGATGGGTTGGTTTAAAGGATGATCAGAAACATCTTTGGGGGTGGGGATTTTTTTTTTTTTTTTCCCCTCCGGAACAGATAAACCAGAATTAGCAGGATTCGGGCTTTTGTGCTCTTCTGCCTGTATCTGGGTGGTGATATGTTTGCAATCCAGGTTTTTGGGTACAACTTGAGAAATAGGGAAATAAAGACAGAAAAATCTGAGAAACAGAGTTAGAAAGACGCAAGGTTGAAGGCATTCGACGGGCAGTGGGGAGGAACAGAAATAAGACAATTTATAAGAACTATTTCCCTCCTTAGGGGGAAAAAAACCCAAGTATTTTTGCACATGTACAACATAAATTTCAGCTTCTGCCGAATTTCCCGCTTTGAGCTGAACAAACTCTAATCGGGGGCGGAGGGGGGCGGCGAAATCTTAATTTTTTAGTCTCTGAAAAGGTCCCGTCCCGCTGCGGGGAGTTCGTACCTGGTCAGAGGGGAGGGAGAGAAGGACAAGCAGCAAACGAACTTGGCAGGAGGGAATCGTTGCCATTCGGGGCAGGAGCTTAACTCTCAAACTTTTACTTGGGAAGAATCAAAAAAATGAAATATTAAAGAGCTGTCTTGCGAGGAGGGCGGTGGGCGCTGGGTTGAAGCTTTAATCCCCCCTCCTGCCGGTTTTCGCTGAGGCTGAGGGAGAGGAGGTAGGGAATTTGTATTCCATTCGCCCTAGAGATGGACAAGATTGTCCTGACAACTGCAAAACGTGGGGGCTCGGACCTTTGTTCTGGGGCTGGCGATTGCAATTTGGAGGTGGCGACTTATGTTTTCTTCCTTTTTAAAGGAAAGCGGGACCGTCCGTGGCTGGAGATTTTTTGCTCGATAAAGTTTTCACAGCTCGAGGGTGGGGTTTTTTTGTTGGGTTTTTTTGTTTGGTTTTTTTTTATTTTGAAGCGTGGCCAACAACTCGCTAACAAACGTGGAAATGAATGGAAACCCTTCTGGTGACTCCAGCCAGCTTGGCGAGGACGTCCCTAACCCGGGGCAGGAGCAGGCGAAAGGGCCCGATCCTGTCTCCCTTTCTCAGGGAAATCCACCTGGCTCTCACCCTGGTCTCTGTATTATTTATTGGGCGGGTGGGAGGGTGTATGTTGTCTTTAATACCCCAAATCGGTATGCCCCATCACATCTTCCCCCCCCCGCAGCATCCAACCTCCCCTACTCTCTTCCCCACGACCACTCAGGACGAGGTCGGTGTCAGCAACGGGCTGAAGTCCCAGCTGGCTCTGGGCGCTGGATGTGACTCCCCGGGCCCGATCCCGCCCCCCTCACGCAGGGCACCCCGTGTCCCCCCCCAGTGCGGGTCCCCCCCACCGGCGGGCTCAGCCGGCTGCGGGCCGGGGGCAGGGGCGGGCGGGCTCGGGCAGGGGCACCGCGCACCTCCGGCTGCCACACGGCGAGGGGGGAACAGCATCAGTTACATCTGTCGAGTGAAAACACCTCCGACGGTACATAACGCCTTTTCATATACCCCCCGAGTAAATTAAATCCTCCTTAAATCTTCTCAATTGCAAGGGAAGACGGCAGCTAATATTACCATTCATTGAAATGAGAGCTGCGCTTGACTCACGGGGAGTTTCACTCGAGTTTTTTACACGGGTGATTTAGGGTTTCCCTCGGACCCCGTCAGCTTTCTGCACCCACCTTGCGGTGAAAGACTCTTTCCCCTCGTGCACACAGCTAATACCGGGCTGAAAGTGGGTGCTTAACAAAAGCCTATACGTATGGCCTGTAATGTATATATTGCTTCGTGCACTTTGTCGTGGAAGCGTGGTTTGCTGAAAGTGTATGTGTGCGAGTCTCAGTGCGTGGCATATACATCCCCGGCAGCGGGTATATGCGCTCCCCGGCACACACCCATGGGGGATGTCCACCCCCGCGTGGGCACCTGGACGCCCTGGGGTGTTTGCAGAGGGCTCGGTGCCTTCGTTTGGTTTGGGGGATGAGGGACTGGGGGGGCTGGCCGAGGGGGACCGCCAGAATTATTCCCAGGCACCAAATACTGCTGTGGAGATTTCACATGATCTTCCTAATTCCACGTTTTATATTTTATGATTTCTTGCCAGCATCTCAGTGTGTTTCTGTTTAGATATACTAAGCTCCTTGAAATTAATTAACCTGTGGTCAGCAACAAAAAAAAAGTAATACTGGTTAAGCTATATTCCTTTACAACGTTTGGTCACAGTTAGTTACAGAATTTTCCAGCTGTGAAGATGATGTACACTATTTACTGTAATTGAATTGCTGTTATAACACCTTTCAAGAGGAAAAGTGATACATGACAAAAGTTGAGCTGACGCAGAGCCCCCCCCCCCCCCCCTTTTTTTTCCCCCCGCTTATCTGGAATAAAAACTTCACTGCAGAGAGCCCCCACTCGTGTCTGCCCCGGGGGTGGGTGAGGACCCAGCCCCCGCGCAGCGGTGCGGAGACCCCTCCGCACCCGCGCTCCGCGGCTCCGCTGCAAACCCGCAGCAAACCGGTTCATCGGCCCCGCCGCGCCCCGAGCAAACTCCGCGCATCCCAGCGGGAATTCCAGGCTGAAACGGGCACCGGGCTCAGCCCCAGCCCCCCAGTGCCGCTCGGTCGCATCGCAGCATCAGCCAGAAACTCTGCCACAGCGGAATCCGTGGCGAGGAGGGGAAGAGGGTGTTCATTTATAGCTTAAAGCGCTGAAAACAACCGTTCTCATGTTTGGGGAGGCAATTGGATTTATTTCCTTCCAACTCGTAATAGATTCTCTAGAGCATCAGAGAGATTATTTTATAAAGTAAATTCAAAGCAGGCTGTTCATTAGATCCCATTATTATTAAAAGGGGACGATCAGTTGGAAAAAAATCTGTCTAATTTGGAGGAAAAAAACCCCACATTTTAAATAATTTCTGTAACTTTTGCTACCTTTGGCGTTTTTGGCAAGAGAACAAATAAAACCCCGGAGGAGTTAGAAGTGTTTTTTCCCCTCTCTCTTTTTTTTTTTTCCTTCCCAGTGCCACATAACAGCCTTTCCTCCTTCAACTTCAAAGAGGACTGAAAGGACAAACATTCTGATACAGCTAATAATACACGGAGAGAAAGAATTTGCATTCCTTAGCAAATATAAGTGCTCATTAATAGAATCATGTATTTGGCTAAGAACATCTTGCTAGTACCGCTGGGAGATAGAAAGTGTTCATGTGGGGAAGGTTTGAGGAAGAGTTTTGATTGACGTTGTAGGAGCCACATCTTCCCCCTTTCCCCCAGTCATATATATTAGGTCAACGATTACTATTTAAAAAAAAAAAAAAAGTGAAGTAATAATCATAAAGGAACAGATGGGGACGGAGTGCCCTGCGACTTCTGAAAGGCACAGCAAGGACTCGCTGCTTATAAATTCATCAAGATAATGCTAATTGCACTCTTAGGCCGTGTCGTAGCTCCCAGCCGGCCGTCCTGCCAGGGCGTTCCGCATCTCCACCGCATCCGCGCCCGCATCCGCCCCCGCTCCGCGCCCGCCTCACTCTCCGGGGTCCCCGCTTACACCCCCATTTCCCTCCGCCTCTGAGCCCGGAGGGTTTATCCGGAAAGCGGTCGCCCTCAGGACGGGGCTCCGGCTGCGCGGAGGGGCGCGGAGGAGCGCGGAGGAGCTCCCGCGGAGGGCAGGGGCAGGGCCGGCGGGCAGGGATGCTCTCTCTCCCGCAGCCTTCCCGCACACTCCGGCGTGGTTTTACCGCCGGGCTCGGGGGTTTCTCGCCTCCAGGCTCCTGCGGGCCCTTTGCTGCGCTGTACCCGTACGTAGCATTAATCTGATTTACACCCTAACCTCCTCTATGTGCCCAGTGCAGTTCTGACATATAGCCCCGCCGTATGGTCACGTTAACAGGGTACCAACTTTTTTTGCCATTGATATGGGGTGCAGCATACCGTCACCGCATCTGTCGGGGACTATCACTAGGAGCTCTCTCTTTCTGACTAGTACTTTCTTAGGCTCTAAGCTGAGGTGATCCTACCTAATAGGTGTGGTGGGAAATGGTAAACAAAATTAAAGTTGCTTTCTGATTAAAACTTTGTTCATTTGACTGAGCTGAAGACAGTTCCACTGATGATCCAAAGCTTATTTTACCCCCTGAGAACTCTGATTTTGTTCTCAYTTACCGTACTGTAAATTTGGACATACTGTTCCCTGTAGAGAAGTCTTCTCCAAGAGGGGATAAATCAGCTTGACGTGGACCCCAGAAAAGTTTACTGACACCCAGGTGGTCAAATCTTTCCTGTTTTCAGCACAATAAATGATATAAAAAAGATAAAATCTTAGAGAAATTAAAAAGCAACTTTGCCTTTTAAGGTGATTATCTGGGAATCTCTCCTGCTTTCCTGACTTATGCCTACAGTTAGTGATTCACATCTTGCTACCAAGAAAGCATATAAAAATATCTGCCCAGCGCAGACCGAGTAGGTATGTCTGCGAGGTGACTCTCAGAGAGGAGATGCTGGATCAGAATTGCAGCTAGACATAGGGACTAGAATTTGATTTCCTGGGTTTCTAGCATCTACTTTTAAAAGTGTCACAATTATCAGCATTTTAAAGGTGAAAAATATATCTTGAACTGTTATTTTGAAGGACCTGGTGAGTTTATTATCACTTCAGTCTTTAACATCAGGTTTGGATATCTTTCGAGAAACTAACCCTTAATTCAGCCGCAAGGTTCAGAGCTCGGTGTAAACACTGAGCAAGGATACGGCCCTCTGCTGAGAGTTTTACTACATTAAACTTTGTAGCTAACAGTTCCTTTCTGGCTTTCACTCTTTCAGGTTTATTTAAAGAAGTTATCTTTGCCTGGGAGTTTCTTTAGTTTTTGTTAGGTTTGGAAGCAGCTTTTTATACATATATGTGAGCGTATTTGTATTACTCAAACACAGCTGAACATAATTTGCCTGTGACTTTAGTGGGACCATATTTCAACAGAGATGCACATGAATGCCAGAGGAACGGCGCTAGGAAAGCGTCACATGTGGTTCTCCGGGATGGTTTGTGTATGGCAAGRGCAGAAACATGCTTCAGCTTCGAAGAAGTCCTGTATTTTATTAGCATAATCTGTAGAAATTGTCAGTCAGGGGCTTGCTGTTGGTTTAGGCCCAGCGGTCATTGGTCTAATAACCTTCTGACTGAGTTTGGGATTAAAAAGTCAAAAGTTTTTGGTTCATTCAGCAGGCAGGACCCTCCGTCTGAGCACGCTGACGTCTGCGTTGACTCTTTGTTCTGCCCCAGTGGTCCCCAGCCCACGCTGGCCCCTGGATAATAATATCAAGCAAGGAATGCACTGTCTTTTTTTTTTTTTCCTCCCCTCTCCCCGTCCTTTTTAACTCCTGTGGCTGTGAGTAGCCTCGGAGGGTCTGTAAGGTTAACAAATTGGGAATTTCAAACCCCTTTGTTTCAGCCTCCACTGAAACATGCCTGTYGGCTTTGCTCCGGGGCCGTGAACCCGGGAATCCTTCCCGACCGACGGCCCCAAGGCCCCTGAGCTCGCAGGGGCCTGAGCTGCTGGCCAGCCTCAGCAGGGGACTGCCCCAGGGTGAGGAGCCCAGATCTTTGGGGATGAAACAAAATGTTTCAGATGCAATGAATTGGACATCTGTTTCATCAGAGAAAAAAAGAAAAAAATTCATCAGCTCTAATGAGAGATGCTAAGATATTTTGGTATGTTGATAGGCTGCCTCCTGCTCCTCACAGCTGGAACAAACACGCTACCTAATCTATTGGCCCCTAGGAACGATTTTTTTTTTCCCCGGGTAATACCTTTTCTTCACATCAGAGCACTGGAGTAGCGGTAGCACGCACTCGATGCTTTTCAGTGCACTCTTTAGCAGTTTTGGGTCATTGCCAGCCTTCAATTTACCTGCAAGTTCCCTTATCTTTAGGCTGCGGATCCATTCTATGCTGGATTTCTTAAATATAATGATGTCCTGCTGTGCAAGATATTGTTTTTTAATTCAGCAGCTCTACCAGTGCTAGAAGTCTGTTTTATTTCTCTGTTAACGTGGTCAGGGGATCTGCTTTTACCCTGAGCTTGTCCTGTAGGATTTACCTCCTCCAAATGCTTCCCTACCCTTTAAATGTGCTGGACCAGGCATGCAGGACTTGTTCTTTCTCACACTGAGAACATCCCAGTATCGCCCATCACCTGCAGTAGTCTGTGGCTCCGTGCTGGGTGGCACTCCCATGTGCGGGTTGCTTTATCAAAAGACGTTATCCCTTGGTTCATGGGGTTTTTATTAGCAGCTTTGTGTAGACTCTGAGTGGTTTTATGGTATGTTCCTGGACCTGACCACATTTTCCCCTTTGGTTATAGGTTGGTTTTGTGCACAGATTCTCTGTTCTTTGTGCRAACTCTCTTCAGTTCTTTGTGCGAACTTATTTTTCCTGTAAATACAATATTATTTCTGGAGTCTTCTCTGGGAAGGAATTCCTCTCCAGCTCCTATTTACTCCATTCCCAGGTACTATGTTTTTCTAGGTGCAGCTCTCTTTTGCTTTGATTTTGTACTTTCCTCCTTGCAAGAGGTGTCAGGAGGCTGAGCTCTACCCAACCCATCTTACATACCGTGGGCTGAACAACGCTGCGAAAGACGTTTCTGCTTCTAACACAAAGTATGTGCTTTTCATCTGAAAAGCAGTGACCAGAGATGGTGCAAGTATAGTTGGGATTTTAGCCCAACTTTTAGCCAGGATTTTGCAGACCAACTTTATAGCATTGCCTGCGAGAGGACCATTGCCTCCGAGTAGACGACTGCCTTTTCCTGGACAGTCCCTGCAAGCTCCTTGCAGCTGCCCCAGCAGTGGCCTGTTTCCAAAGTGCTGTCACCCACGTTTATTCAATAGTTGTCGTAGTGCAGTCTCTTCTGGAAGCAGGATCCAGTCGGAAGCTACTGATAACAGCTTGTTGTGCTGTTGACACAGTTGCGGATCCTGTGACTCCCCATATTTCTTTTTTCAGAAGTAGTGTTCCAGCTCGCTCTCTTTTTTTTAAGCCTTCCTTTCAATAAATTGTGCTGATGCCACAGAAAATTGTCAGCTGTCCATCCTTTCCCTAGACAGGGAATATATCTATATGTATATATATGTATATATGTATGTATAATCACAGCAAGGGGAGGAAAGGGTCAGGTGTTGCTATGGAAAGAGACTATTAATCTGTGACAGAACTGGTACTACGGGAGGTGAGAGCCTTCCCCTGCACAAAATAAGCCTTTAAAAGGAAGCTCACAGAGAGCCCAGCCTTTCTCCAGGGGACACCCGCCCCAAGTTCAGTAATTTGGTAATTTGCTTCTCTTATTGCTTGCCTTTGATGATGGTTCTTCAACCAGAGTTTCACTGATCTAAACGTAGCCTAGTCTCAACTAGTCTGGATTAAATTAGAAAGAAGATTTGTATGAGGCATTGGCTTGAATGATTTACAAAGAGCTTGATGGCTAAATCCTGAAGATTATCATAAGTTTCTCAAAAATCCTGTGAAGGTTTATGCCAGCCAAACATCTACTTATATGCATAAAACATCTTTCACTTCTAATAGATGTATCCAAAAGGAAAGAAGGGGAAGTTGGAGGCAAGGGGAGAGACTATCCCCTTTCTCATCTATTCTGTTAAAATGATGTCACTTGCAGACCCCAGCTGCATATCACTCTCTGGTCCATCATGGTCATGGGTTTCATCAGGGACTCTCATGTCAACCAGCCTGCGGCAAACGAAACCAGCTCTGCTCTTATTCATTAACTCCATCACTGACCAGGAGGAGGGAGCGGACGGGAATCCTCTGGTGCCTTTGCAGATCTGGTTTCTCTTTGCTCCATGCGTGGCCATGCAGATGCACACAGGTGGCTTCAGCTTCCCGAAGCTCCCAGTGAGGATGGGATTGAAGCAGCCGCTCCTGACCCACCCACTGGTCTTTATCTGTGTGCCCCACAAAACATAGGAGCCACGTTATTAACTGTGGCATCTTGATGGCATTTAAAACTAATGGGATAAAAGGTAGGTTTGCCAGCTCAATTTCTCATCTATAAAACCTAGGTTGCACTCTGGGTGTTTTTACATTATTAGAAGAATTACCTCTCCGGCTGTATTTTTAGCAGCCTGTCTGATAGCTTCATCCTGGCCTGGCTTAGCCATGGAGCTAGAAGTAAAGAGTTAAATTAATTTCTTCCCATAAGGCAGGATTTTTCAATCCATTTCACTTTTCCAGCCCCTGCCATTTTTCTCGCTGACCGCAGACCTGCCAGTCGGTGTCACCTCTCCCGGTCACTTGGAGGTGGCCTCATGGACCACAAGGTCTCTCCTGGCCAAAGGCTGAAAACTGCTGCTTGAAGGAATGTGAACGAGCAGAACAAACCTCTCTCAGGGTCATTGGTCTGGCACAATACTCACACACACCAAGTAATGTGTCACAAGCAACATTGTATTTTGCTCTGCCTGCCAGTCTCAATTTCAACTTTTTTTTTTTAATTTTCCTTTGCCACAGGAAACATCAGAGGACTGTGGATTGGGGACCACCGGCCTATATAGAATAAGAAGAGTTGGCTTAGATATTAAAGTGTTAACATTTCCTTGCGTCTCCCTTATCTCTAGCATTTTTAGATTTTCTTCAGAAGTAGTTTGACTGATTCTGATATTTTTGTATTGCTCTGGACCCTTAAATTCTGGTAAGAAATCATCGTGCCTGGCTCTTGCTCTTTTAAATCTTTGCAATTTGAACGTGTCTCCTCGCAGGCACACATGTCTGTGTGTATCCATACAGAGACATGTGTTGATATACAGAGAAACAGAAAAAGAGGTTTATGCGTCTCTCTTGAAATCATACCTGGGAAAAGGGGGGTGGTTCTTTCCTCTACAGCATTTAGAAATATTCCATGACCCCTCTCCACCTTTTGCAGAGCAGATTTTTCTTCAGAACCAGCACTCAGAGAAGGGCTGTGGCCCCGGCCGCTGTGTTAGGATGATTTTTCCTTCCCCCCCCAAGATCGGCAATGTTTTCAGCCAAGAACAGTGAATGGAGAGAGGCAAATGGCAGAATACTTGCAAATATTTGAAGAGTTTTTGCTGATCAGGGTTCAGAGCTCCAGTTAGTCATTATTTCATAGAGCAGAAGAAATACAGCCTCGGTCTTCCCTAAGTGATAGACACAGGGTAACAATCATAGGGGCTCCGGTGAACTTCCCGATATTAAGACAGCTAAAGTGCTGTTCAGATGTAATCCAATCAACAAGACACTACTCTAAGCAAGCTGGGCGGCAAGGCAAACTGAGCTGATGATCAGCCGGTGCACGGTACCACCAATGTACAATGACGAGAGTAAAAAAAAAAAAAAAAGAACTGGCCTATTTGAAACTTTGGGATAAGGGTCAAGATGTTGTCTGACATGTGATTATCAATGGTCACTGGTGACAAGGAGGAGACTGGTGAGAAGGGGAGGGAGATGATAAGCAAGAGCTCGTGGTGTGCCTGGGGCAGACAAAAGAAGAGTCAGGAAGAAACACTTACATTTTCCGGAGCAAAGAGATTAATTAACGAGAAGGGCTGGTTTTGCAGCACAGTGCAGGTTTTCTTCACAAATGAGCCTGAATAGTACCATTATAGAGATGGGGTTGTATTTCTTCTCTTGGGAATCCATGGTTTGTCTGCTAGTGAGGTAAGAGGGATGCAATCTCCTTAGTCCTACCAGTAAATCTATCCCCAATAAAAGCAAATCTTAGTAAAGAGGAAAGGGGTTTTTTTGTTTGCTTGGGTGGGGTTTTTTGCGTGATAACATGTGCCTTGTTGAATTGTGTCCATCCACATCACTGCAGGTGCTCCTTGAAGCCAAAAGTGTTTACAGGTTAAATTTCAATCGGTGAAGGAAAGTGTGCATCACCATCACCTTACACAGTTGTTACATACTTTGCATCCAGTGTCCATTTCAAATTAAATGACAACCTATGAGACAAATTGTCTGCTACATTTGACCTGTTTGTTATGATCTTGACAATTTTTTTAAAGTTCCCACCTCAGGAACATTTTTTAAGTGATAGGAAAGAGGGACTATTGGCCACTCTTACACTGAAAGAGTGCCATGAAGGGAGGATAGGGGGAATGGAGAAAAAAAGGCAGTTGTAGAAGATGTGGCTAAACAGGTGATCCAAGCTGGCATCACTGGTGGAAAAAACCCTGAGACATAGTAAGAAAGAATGACATAAAAAAAAAGAGAAAGCATATGGGCATCTGGGAATTGAGGTTAAGAAGTATGACCTTGCTGTAGGATGGAAAAAAGGAGTGTAAAGGATGTCTGGAAGATAGGCACAGGATGCTGAGAAAAGTGATTTGTCACTTGGTTTTTGGGATGGGTGACAGATGGGAGGCTGCGGTGAGGAAGGAGACGCAGAAAGGAGGAGAAAGGGGCACACAGCAGACCAGGCTGGACCTCAGGAGGGCGGTGGAGGGAAGGTGACAGGCGGTGCAGGTCGGGGGGAGCCGGGGATGGCTGCCAGCCCGCGTGGTGACGGGGTGGCATTGTCAGTGATGATATTATCAGGGATGGCAGACGACAGGAGTAGGATATGGGGAATATGGGAGAAGAAAGCGCTCTCAGCCCCCACCACTGACTTGGGAGGGGTGAATTCAGTTTTGATCTCTCACTGCAGTTCCTCAAAATCTAGGGCCATCTGGACACAGTCCTGTCCCTCACACAAGCTGTCAGCAGCACCGAGGGATTGCTCTGGCAGCCAGGACTTGCTGGCGCATCCAAGAGCCTCCGTGCTCATGGCCAGRAGGGCAGATGGCACTAGATCCACTACAGTGGCTTTGCACCACCTGGTGCCCCCTGTTTGGAGGAGTCCTGCGGAGCCAGGTGAGCCTGGCTTTGGGCACTGCGGTGTCACTCAGCCTGATGGTGTAGAGCCACCCCGCCACATCGCAATGAGTAGACACCTAAACACCTTCGAGGATATGAGCCGTGGTGCAAACGTTCAGGATGGCCACGTTCATTTTTGGCTGGTTGTGTTATGTCAGGCATCACCAAAGCAACAGCCTGAGGTGGGTGACAAAGCAGGAGAGTAAGAACTCGGCTGACACAATGTCTGCAAAGGGACAGGTATTTGCAGTGATGRGTTTCTTCAACACCATCTTCTCAGCACTGCCTTTGCTCAGCGCAGACCTGATGCATAAATTAAAATTTGGGCTGGTGTTTTGAGTTGCTCCAGCAATGGGTATGAATAGAAGTCTCTGAAAATGTTGGCCATTCCTGCTCATGCACACATATACATCAGGGATTATTTTATTCAAGGAATATTTTATTAGCCCTCAACCGTCTCAATAACGAAACTAGTTTATTATAGCATATCTGATAATGGAAATCTGAAAAGTAAATGCTTTGGGGTAAGACAGTGATAATACGTGTTTATTACTGATCTTAGAGCTGCGGAAAATAATGCCAATGATTGCAGCTCTTCTACGAAAAAAAATCAAGGCTCCAATAAGGAAAGTATAAAATTGTGTATGAGAGGAGATGACATGGGAAGCAAATGGTGACTGTGAATTGGTTAAAGGGTCAGTTTGCCCTGGCTGACGAGCTCTGGCCGTTTCTCTTCTCACCTTGGACACTGCCTCCTTGCAGATGCTGTTCCTGGGAGAGGGAAGAGGTTGTAGTCAGCTCGTCCAACCCACAGCCCTAACAAACTCATCTGGCAGAGGAGACCCTGAGACTTTTTAGCTTGAATCCCATATGTGCATGTATTTCTTCCACTGGAAAATAGAAATGTTTAAAAATAAATTACATCCATTTCAGTTAAACTTTAAGACTTCTGCAATCTAGGTATGACTTTCTGGTCAAAACCTTTGAGGCAAAGATCCTCATATAAGAATAACAAATTGACCCACAGTGAAGATATTCACAGAATGAAACAGAAAGATAAATAGAAAGTTTGAACACAAGTTTTCTCTGCATCATAAATGGGTTCCCTAAGCATTAAATTATTAGTCATTCAGTAAAGGGAAGACAGGAGGAGAAAAAAGAGGAGAAGAAAAAGGATTCCGGATTGATAAATTTACAACTGTTTTCGTTGTATTTTATCACATAACATGAAAATACGTGTAATGAATTCATATGCAAGCAAATAATGAAATATCTATAAACACACAAATAACTGTGTACCCATATTGGAGTAGTAGAAAGCAGAGAGCAGTCTCAAAAATTTAGCTTAGACTATGGTAGACCGCACAGCTATGTCACTTTACCCCAGAAGAACATCTTGCCCAGCATCCACTGTATGATTACACACTCTGCTTTGGGACTGCACTAACCTGACAATTTAGGAAGTACACTTAAATGAATGATCTGAAGTGTATGGCACGAGTACCTGTAATGGACCATCCCAAACTCCTCTTTTAGATAGGGAGAAAAGATGAAAACCACTGACACAGTAGCCTTGACACGGGTACTTGAAAGAACACTGTAAGTATGGTGAATGTGGTTCAGGGAAAGGACATATTAGCCGCAAATATTATTAAAGCTGCTACCAATTTAAAAATGCATGAACTGTAGAAGAAAGGGAGCCATGTTAGCAATAAAATTGGAAAGAGAAACATTGCTTACCCAGCTGGTTAAATCATGATGGAGAGTAAAATCAAGTGAAAAATAAACACCAGATTTAGAAGCACACTCAATATATCTGGCAACCTGCAAAAGCTGGTGCCACTAAGGAAGATCAGTCTATAACCACATCGAAACTGTCCAATTCTGTTCAGTGCTACACAGATCTGCACACTGTAGAGTCTCTCAGCCACCTCCACTCATGCAGCAAGCAAGCAGTGACCCAGCTCTACCTGTGCCCACCCTGCTGGCAGAGAGGACTGGACTTAGACTCTCAGAACAGAGAGAATCATAGAGTCATAGAATGGTTTGAGTTGGAAGGCACCTTAAGGATCATCTAGTTCCAACCCCTCTGCCATGGGCAGGGATGCCTTCCACTAGATCAGGTTGCTCAAAGCCCCATCCAACCTGCCCTTGAACACTTCCAGGGAGGGGGCATCCACAACTTCTCTGGGCAACCTGTTCCAGTGCCTCACCACCCTCATAGTGAAGAATTTCTTCTTAATATCTAATCTAAATCTACCCTCTTTCAGTTTAAAACCATTATCCCTCGTCCTATCACTACACTCCCTGATGTCTTGGACATCTATACCCCCTCTAAGGATCTAGGGACAGCTTTACAATCATTAACAGAATAAATTTCAGGAGTATGAAATTAATACCTACTAGGTGACTTCAGTGCTCGACATCCATTGATTTAAAAACTTGAGAAGTTTTTAAAACGTCTTTTTTTTTCCTGAGTAGCTCCTATAAACACAGCTTCTGGGTGTCCAAGCTTTCAAGAAAAATCAAAGGAAGCCTGCATGCAATGCAAAAGTACAGTTGTCACTTTAGTTTACTCCTGCTTGTCCCAGAAATTGAAAAGAGGCTTTTCTCACTTTGTTTTTTTCATGCACTCGTGCAACACGGTTTTGTTTGGAGTTAAACTTCTTATTGTCATGTTGGAAACCCAAACCGTGAATGCAAATCCCCTGATGGCTTAGTACCAGATTTCTGAGTCTCATTGCAGAGACATCTTTGAAAATTTGGCCCCATTTTGTAGTGATAACGTGACAGATTCCTCTTGTCCTGAAATTGTGGTGAGCAGTGTGCCTGGAGGTTTGGCTAGTTTGCTAGGATTAAAGTCTGGGTTTTAAGGATGGTAGCTTATTTTTCCCCGAAAACAGCCATCAAAATAAAGATATCTGCTTTGAGAGAAAAACAAATCCACAGAGTTATCCCATCTGACTGGTGTTTGAAAGCTCCCAACTAAGCCTGTGCTCCCCTTGTTAAATCCCTCTGCTAGAACCTGAGCCGGTTTTTTTCTGCTCTTCCATTGCTTTGAGCAGACAGGATTTCTAGAGAAGCTCACTTTCACCCTGTTTACTTCAGAAATTAAACTCAGGTTTCTGTCTCTTATTGATCCTGAGCGTATACCTTATATGACTTCTCATCTTGGGCTCCCGTTAAAGGACCCAGAGTGTCGGGTGGGATGGCTCTCCTTCCCCCACCCTGAGCTTGAGTTGTTCTGTCACACAAAAGGGCATCCTTGYGCCAGGATAAAGTCCACTAGCTCCTTCACTTGTTCAAAGATATCCTTTTATGATAGAAATTTTTCTCAAGCCCTTGCCAATTAAATTCAGTTTAGTAACTCTGACCATTTATGTGAGACATTTCATCTTGGGAGAGCTAATAAAAACACTAATTACCGTTCAGAGTGCTCCCAAGAGGCAGATTATCATTATCACATCCTCATTCTGTTGATAGGGAAACTGAGGCAACGTGATTTGCGTAGGACAACAGACCGAAGTCCTTGCCAAACCACCCAGGTGAGTTTTCCCATGTGGGGCAAAATCTACTTCTCTTGGGTATAAATGGAGGAATACCTTGGTATCTCYGGTTTTTCTTCCAGAGTTCAGCAAAAGAAACAGCTGAGAGCACAGAGCCATCAAGTCTTTGAGTCTCTGCTTCCTCCTCATGTTTTGATTAAACTTCCCGCTGTTGCCTCAACACCCTTGGCAAAAGTGGAGGTTGCTCTCAAAGGCAGCAAGGTCTTTTGGGTATGAAAGCGATGCAGCAATCTCCCAGTGACTTCCAGAGGCTTTTTGAGTTGCGGCTGTGCGAGTTCATCCAAGGAYGTATGCCAAGATGAGCTATCCTTGCAATCGTGGCCATGCTGCTACACCAGACCTGTGCGACTGTCACCAGCACCTGGGGCATTTGAAGGAAGATGCGAAGGTGAATGGAGGGAGCCAGGCCATGAAAATGATGTCTGTGCGTCTTCCAGTTCTCTACTGGGTATCAAACTTATAATGCCAGCAACCTTTTTCTCCCCTGTTTTCAAGAGGAAAGCTATATTTGGAGTAGGGCAACATGCCTTAATTTGAGAAATGTAATGCTTTCGAAGCACCACCAAAGCACAATTAGCAAACAGAAAAAAAACCCCCAGAAGTCAAAGCAGGAGTCCTATGTATGTAGTTCCAACATCAAAGGAATATTACCTGCGCTTTCAACTCCCTTTCCTCTTGTGAGTCAAAGGTACAACATATTATTGCGTATTTTAAGCATTTTCTATTTTGAAAGCCTAAATGTCAGTGCAATTCCCTCAATGGTAATTTCTGTTGTGCCATTCCACGCTGGTACTTCAACAGAATGTCTCCCAGTTTTCGCATGATTATCTCCATCTCCACCTTTGATAGGTTTGTGTCCAATCGCTTCAACTCACTCTGGATTTGAACTGGTTCACATTCCTTGACAATTTGCTTTTAACACTGTCAAATGAGGTACAGTACTGCTTTTTGTGTGGCATTTTTGATGTCCTACTTTTCCCTGGTTCCCCCATCCTCTTCTCTCTCAAGTGCAGGATCATCTGGTTGCATCTAGACCATTTGCTGTTCAGAGCAATCTATAATATAACCACCTGGAAAAGAACGTATCTTTTTTTTTTCTTTTTCCATGTTTCTTTCTTTAGAATGAACTTTGCATTTGAGGATTATTGACAAATTTGAAAAAGATGCGTGAAGAAAAACCTTTATGATCCATCTTGTGGTAAAAAGCGGGTATTTCTTTGCTCATTTGAATGTCGGTGGATTATTCACGCTGGTGCAATGTTTTGAAGAGATAAAATACTCCCCACTGTGCTACATGCAAATCTCTGCAATGTAAACATAAATAGTTGTTGCACATGCATAATCAAAGACATTTATTATAATTATTGTTGGATAGTTCAGTCCTCTAATAGCATCATCTGGTGTAAATCAGTGTAGCTCTACTGAAGCCTGCAAAGCCCCTACCGATTTGTACCAGATGGGACTCAAACTCTTCACTGTAAGTTTAGTCCTTCTGAAAAAAAAAAAAAAAAAAAAAAGGCAAAAGCCTGATAGTCCTTGAAAATGAAGTTCTTTGTTAATTCATGGAAAACTAGTAGAGCAAGAGTGGCAGGGACTTTTCTTGATCCATATGTATGCCTCAGCCCTTATCTAGGGAGAACATTTCTGCGATGAGGGAAAGCATGGGTTTCTCTGCCAAGTTAGTTCGCGGCTCAGACTATCACAAAGATTTGCCAGATAATGTCATTTATAATGTGAACTCCTTTCTGCTGAGATTTGGACTAAGACCACCAGCTCTTTAGCACAGGCCAGCAGACTGCTGCCAGATGCTAAGAATTTTCAGTCGTTCACAACCTGTGCTGCATTTTTAGATACCTAAAGGTGAAGGGCTCAAAATCTGGTTTTCTGTCCCCAGAGCGATCTTGTTTCACTGTCATTCAGCATTATCTTTTCTCCAACATTGTACACAGCACAAAGAACTTTCTAAAGCTACTTTGACACCCGATGCTACTCCARCTGAAGACAACAACCTCAATCTCATCCTTTTGGTGTTCTGCAGACAAACTTTGCTCTGAGTTAATATAAAGTACAATATTCAGTAGCATTTATTTTCACAAATTAATTTAGACTACATCATCCAAATAGCTGCTAGTGGAGACTGCCCATGCAGATTTTAATGCTATAAATATACATGTATTTCCAAATCATCAATGCTATTAACTGGCATACACGGTATTTTATCCAACAGACATGAAGCTAACTTTGTTTGCATAACAAGAGATGGACAATTAGGGGATTGTTCCCCCTCTTTTGAATGCTGATAGCAAAAATATCCACTAAATACTGAATTATTGCTTATTATAAGATAATAGCATGTTCACTTAAACTTCATGGAGAAGCAAGATTTTACAGAAGTGAAGAGTACACACGTACACACACAGGATAAACGTATCCAGCTTTCAAACAACTAAAAGTTTGCATTACTATGATCAGCTCTGTCAGGTTTGCCTGTGAGATTTTTTTTCCTGTTTTCTGCATTTTTGACAGGATCCTCCAAAAGACTTGCTATTCTTATACAAGCTTGATGTGGACACAAACTTTTTTGCAAGAAGTCTGAGCTACTGTTAGCAGCTACTGAAGAACTCTAAGTCCGATGTGGGTTTAATGTTGTGATGAGTGCCATGGCAGAACAGTCTAACAATATAAGTCTGTTGGACATGTCGTCTGGGCTGTCACGTTCAATTTGCACATGACCTCGTGGCCAAAAAATGGGAAAGAAGTGGTAGAATGTGGGACTGAAAGCTTATATTATTGCTTTGACAGCTTCACTCATCTAGAAGTAATGCAAAATGCAATTTATATTTATACTCTCTGACCTTCTATACAGAGARGGAAACTATCTAATGATGGGCCATGGTAGCAGAGAAAGAAACAGATCTCAATACAGCTGGAATTTGTCTACATTTTTTGCTTTTCAACCATTCAATTACAGTCAAAAGATAAATGAAACATGAAGAGTGCCTTGGTTAGGTAGTGACACAATTATTTTATAGTGAGTAGGTTCTGGCTTTGAGCCTTGGCAAAGGTTGCCATGCACGCCTTGTTTCACTAGATACAGATAATCTGCCTGCTCCCACCGGACAAATCCCCTCTGCTTGGAGGTGTGTCATTATGCCCATCACAGGAGGAGAAGAAAGACATCAGCAACTCGGTACCACTCTTCCTGTGCATTTGAATATTCTTGAGAGAGGCTGATGCTGTAATCCTATTAACTGCGATAAATCAAGTCAGGCCTAATTGTAAACGGGACATTATTCATTTTTGTGGAAAATAGGCAGATAGGAAGAACGCACTGCGTTCTTCTCGTCCGAGGAGCAGTACATGGGTTTGTGTCTTCTCAGGGAAAAGAAATAAATAAATCAGGCTTTGATTCTGACAGAACTGCTGAAGTAAATACCAGGAAACACCTGAAGGTCCTTAACAACACGTCTCAGTATCATGCCACCATAGCTCAGCATCCTTCAGAGGGCTTCACTGCAGCCACGACTGTTTACAACAGCACGATTTGTTCAGCCTCCAGCTGCATCTGTTTCTCCAGTTTCATTCAAAAGCATTTGAAAGAAAAGTTATTTGCAGGAACGAGCATTAAGAGAAGACAACAGACACAGAAAACAGAAAGCACAGGTTTTATGCATCTCAGTGTATTTTGGACAATTACATCAGTTTGAATTCATCTCKTCATCCTATTGATCCATTCTGCCTTAAACAGGAGTTGATCCAAAGTCCATTGACCTCAATAGTGAGACTTTCATAAATGSTTGTAGGCTGTGAAACAAGTCCAGAGTTTAGATGTTCATATCAACCAGACAGTGGTTTGTTTTCTTGTCTGTCTTAATTGTTTTATTCTGGACTGCCACATTTCAATTGGTGTTTTTTGCTTTTGTAGATTGAATGATTAAAAAACATGTTATTGGACAAGAATTTCAACTGATATCCAACTTTCTTCATTGAATTCCTTCTTTAAAAGATACGTGATGATAATAATAAACAATGAAACTGATGGTTGCTATACAGTTAATATGTCAGAAAAGAATAAAAATGCAGAAACAAAGGCTATGGGAAGGTCATGTTTCATAAATAAATGCGATAAGATGAGACAACTAAGACAAAATAGTGCAATGATGAGAGGCTGAGTGAAGATTAATATGCAATTTATCTTTCTTTTGGTTTGTTTCCCAGTGAGAAAGAGTACTTTGTCCAACCCATTAGTTACCCTACAGGTTAAAAACTTCTTACCTCTGCACCTTTTGGAGAAGAATATAATTATATTTTTTAAATTATAAGGAAACTTGGAATCTAGTTGATTTATGTAGCTTCTTCCTCTGGTCCCTGTAGGCTGGTGCAAACTCATGGCTTTCCGGCGTGTAATGTTTCACTACATGGGTTTAAGCGATGGGCCACACATGAGGACTGAGATCTCTGGGGTGACTCCTCGGAGGTGAGGGGCAGGTCTGAGTGCGAGCGTGGCTGTGTGAGGGGCACTTTGCAGTGTGAACCTCGCAGTTGGTGCACATGGTTAAATCAATACCCACCTCCCCCAGGGCTCCTCCAGCCAAGGAGCACTGCAGCCCGACCAGGGAGTGACCTAACCAGGAGGTCCGCTTCCTTTTCTTTCTTCTTTTTTTCCAAGTGGGCAGCTAGAATAGAAAGGATAAGTTAAAACAACAACCAAAAAAACCCCACAACATAGCTGTCTAGGTCCAAAAACTTGTCTAGGTCTGACTCCTGCTGGTGTCACCACAGGCTTTGCCCTTGGCGGCAGGAGGAAAGGGATAAGGCCTTTGATTTGGGTGGGAGGGAGAGGAACGCCCCCGGGTAATTGCAAGGTTGCTTTTGCAACCTCTTGCCCAGCAGCTGGTACAGTACGCGATGCCTCCTCTCACACACTTTGCARATCTTTTCCAGCTGAGTCACTAAATGTGGAAAAAAATGGAGCAGTTGAGCTGGCATTTTGGAGGACTGATTTGGAGGYGGGGGGGAGAGGAGAAAATCCCCCTCCTTTGTCTGCACCCTTTTTTTTTTTCACCAAGCTGCTGGAATGAAGCAGTTAATAGTGATGGTTTGTTTTTTTTTTTTTTTCCATCGTTTTTAATTCACAACCCTGCCCTGTACCTGCCCTTATAATCCCCTAGCATGTGCTGGTGACATCACATGGCCATCAGCTCCCAGCTCCATTCCTGTGACTGTCATTAACTGTTGCAAGCAAATGAAAAATGACTGGGAGACTCGGTGGCTCCCACCAGTGACCTTGGGTATTATTAGAATGACCTCGCTTTGGCTTGACCATAAAAAAAAAAAGAAAAACCTTTCTTGATATCATCACAGGGGCTGGGGCTGAACTGAGGCTGTTTGCAGCAAGGAGCGGGGAAAGGAGTGGAGGAAACCATTAAAGAAAGCAAAGTAAACGTTATGCAAAGATGCAGTGGCCATAAATACTTGATCAGAGGTGCAGCCCCGCCACCAGCCCTGCAGCCTGACCCCTTGCCAGGACATGCCGGGCAGCACCGGGGTGATAGTGCACCTTGCTGGGCATATTTTTCACCCACCTCCTGTTTGTTATTTGTTTGCTTGGTCTTTAAAAAAACATAAAATCACATGTAATCACTTAAGGGCTCATTGGCCTCTCACACCTTAGATTATCGTGTACTTTTCTGGTCCTACACACACCTCTGTAAACAGAGGAGGCAACAGACTGGGCAGGATGCACACTTTCTTGTGTAGTATAACACACGGAGAACCTGTCTTTATCTATCTATGTACATACACCTACTCTATGTGCGCACACACACACACATATATAGAGTATATGCTTATATATGTGCATATGTATATAAGCATACATACATATACAGCACATATTTATAGATGTTCATATTTATGGTTGTGCATTTTTCTCAATGCATATGAATGTGGACATAAAAAGCGCACATATTCATCACACGTGTCTGATGTTGCCTTCTATATGATACATAGTTGTATACATAGCATATAGCGGTTGTGTTTCTTCCAGTGTACTCTAATATTATTAGTAATAGTAATAAAGAGTAAGAGTAAGAGTAAGAGTAAGAGTAAGAGTAAGAATAAGAATAAGAATAAGAATAAGAATAAGAATAAGAATAAGAGTAAGAATAATTCGCCTAGCTGGGCTGGGCCACGGGGACATGAGGATGCTCTGCTGTTTAATGCCCGCCCTGGCAGGGACCTGCGGGCTCCGCCGGGGCAGGGGCTGCCCAGGACACCCAGCCCTGGTCCCAGTGCGGTGCTGGGGGACCACGACAGGCTGCAATGCACTACCCGGAGTGTGGCTGGGGGAGACCCGGGGGTCCGGCTGCCCTCGGGATCCTTCGCTGTGAAATGGTTAAAGCCCTGGAGGCAGACAAATGCCATCCTCCCGCCGCTGTCCTGCCTCGCTTCTCTGCTGTCAGCTGGAAATGGATCTGATGCCCTCCGGACTTTAACTCCCGACGAAAAGGGCATTTTATTACAGGTTATGACAAGTTGCAGAGAGACATGGAGAACTCAATAAGAAGAAACAGCAAGTGGAATCAAGGTGGGGGSAGAAATGCTCCAGATGTTTGGAAGACAGAGCGAAGATGACTTCAAATGATGGGTGTGAGCAGAAACCCTGATGCAACCGGCGGCAGCCGGCGCAGCGCATCCTCCGCAGCGGCGGGGGCTGCGCGGAGCGGGGCGGCTCCTGCCCCGACAGAGCCCCAGCACGCCCCGGTACCAATACCCTCTCCTCCTCGGAAAACAAGGACCAGAAAGCCCCAGAGCTTCTTTTTTTTGCTATTAAATCGGGGCTGTCTGAATGTCTAGAGAGCTTCTCCCCCTCTTTGCGCCGCGCAGGGCAGGCTGTGTGTGAATGAGGCAGGAGGAACCAGCTGCAATCGGGTTCCCCACCCAAGTCCTCCATCTCTTTCCTATTTGGGGCCAGGAGGGCATCTGCTGCCCGTCTGCAGAGATGTGCTAACACCCAGCCCGTGCCAGGCGGAGCGGGCAGGGGGGAGGCTCTCCGCGGGGCCGCGCTCACACCCCAGCTCCCGTCTCTTAGTCCTTGGACCTGTCACGTAGTTAGAGGGATGCCAAGGACTTTATGGAGTCTGTCAAGCACTCAGTACTTCTGTCTTTAGTGGCATCCTCATAGACAAACTTCGCAGGTGTTAAAAAAAAATATGCCGGAAAATAATAATAATAATAATAATAATAATAAAAAACCCAACAAGCTTAACAGCTGCTCAGGGACACTGTAAACCATCTGATTTTGCAGGATAGGGCTACCATCCTAATTCTCCCTGGCAGCTTTTCAAGTGCGTTTCATTGCTGATTGCCAATGGAGGACGGCTCAGTCTCCCCCTTCAAGCCCCGCTCGGCGCCTGCCGGGTGTCTCTGGGAGCGGTTTGGCACCGGGAAAATAAACTCACATCTCGGGAGCCGGGGGGGGGTGTGTGGAAAGAGTGCTCGTGTCTGGAAAAATAAAAAAAGTTTTGAAGTGTCAGAGCGTAAATTTAAGAGTTTCAGCCGGGGTAACTTTATGCCTTATGGCAGGGGAGCACCGCCCGGGGAGCCCCTCATCCTCCTCAGGGCAGGGAGAAACGCGACAGTCGCAGACAGTATGAGGACACGCATGTACTTTATGAGCCCAAGGGTGACCTCTGTGCCTCTGCCATCGCTGTGCAAGCCATGAGCCACACAGCAGTTCATCGGAAGAAGCGAAGGCAGAAGCACTCGGCACAAATCACAGCGCACAACATCTGTGCATCCCTTTCCCCCCGCAAATGATGCTCCCTCCAGCCTGCCGGCCAGGTGACTGTCAACGTCTGACGCTTGTTATTTCTCTTTGGCTCATGGGTCTTATTCCGCGTTTATATTTATTTTTGAAGTGCTGAACCCCCAGTAACGTGAGAGGTTTCCTCCGAAGGAAAAACAAACCCCAACGAAATCCCAGAGCAATCTGCACCGCGGACCGGAGCTGCCTGTTTCTGGAAATGATGCTTGCAGAAAGGGTGAAAGTCATGAGCCTCTAACCAAAAATGTAACAAACCCTGGCCAGTATCACAAGGGCAAACTTCCCATGGGCCTCAGGGTTTGATCTTATCCTTACTTACACTGAGAAGTCCTTTTGCTAAATCCCCCAAAGTTGCTTGCTCTTCCGTTTCATGTATAAAGTTACCAAAATCTGACAGATAAAAGAATATGCCTTTACTGTTTCTGGATAAGACTTATGGCCACACATAAGAGACTACACTGCAAAAGATCAGTTAAAATGTGTTGCTGCTTCAATGAAAGACTGTTGAAAAAAAGTGTTTTACTTTAACCATAGGAAAATCATAATATAGTAAGAGGAGAAAAGAGGCAGCTCCCAGAAGAATAAAGACATTCTCCGCTCTGCTGTCACTCGCGTTTTCACCTGTATTCGTGCTTTCGAGAGSAGGCGGCATGGCTCAGGGACCCGCTTCTCTTCGCCTTTTCTTATATTTTATTTCAAAATGCAGCCGACACGTTCACAAGTACATGACATTATTCCACACTGACGCTAGAAGATAGGTGTGGGGGAATGCGGTGGAAGTATGCATTAAGGATGGGGCAAGAAACTGGAAAATGTAGAAAATGCTGGAAGTTTTTTCTAAAAGCGAACCGAAAAGACAAATTAGCGGGGACTACTGGGATTATAATTATCAATTTTGTACTCTTTTCGGGGACCTGTATAATGTAAGGAAGGGTGACAAATTTCGGAAGAGTCAACTGTTTGCCTCTTGCACTTAAGCGACGAGATTTTGCCTATATTTGCAGTCGCTGGTATTTTGTTGCACTGCTGCTTTGGAGAACACAGCCCAGCCCCAAGCTTCCTCACCTTACCAATAAACCCCAAGTTCCCTTTGGTTATCCAAAACTGCTTGAATCTGATCTAGCGAGCGCTGAAACTTTTACAAACATGTACAGAGAACTATCCCATGCGAAAGAGTATTATAACTCAGGGAGACAGTCATATCACACTGCATTGGCTAAAAAAAAAAAAAAAAAAACCAGTATGGGCTCTCGCTCAGGTTTATTTGTAAGTTGCCTTTTTTTTTATGGTAGTAAAAGAAGCGAAGGGACGATTAACAGCTTTAAAGGTAAATAGGAGAGGAGAATGGGGAATCCTAGGAAGAGGAAAGCCAGGCAGGAGTGCGTCTGATGGAAAACAAGTGTTTTTGCCAAGTCGCTGGGAGATGGACGAGTAGATGGCAACCCGGGAGCCAGGCAGCAGGATTTGCCCCTCTTCTAGAGGGAGAGAGAACATCGCCCTTCCCTGGGTCCCCCCAGCCCTCGGATAATAAACTCAAGTGTCTGCCTGTCTCAGCCCTGCCCATCTTCTTTAGCCAACTTGACAAAGTGGAAGAAATATGACATGTGAATTATTAAAGAGGAGGCAGTTGACTCCTAACCTCTGTTGCTTTTTCTCAGAACCCATTACCTGAGAATTTATCTTGCAGGAATTACAGTGTCTGAAAGCTTCGGGAGGAGCAGCGAGGAGGGAGCGGGGCGTTTGAATAAGAGTTTTGAAGAAATACTGCTGAAAAGCGCCAGGTTTCACCTTAGCATTTGCACCACTCAAGAGATGGATAACGTGTTAGAGAAAACAAGCCATTCCTCCTTAGAAGTGGATCAGTTCGCCACGGGGAGCCAGGGAATAAAATCCGGACTGAATTTAAAACGGCTATCACCGCTTAAATACCTTTAAAAGTAGAAAGGGGGAAATGGAGAGCTTTTCCGTGGTTAAAGTTTGTCCTTTAGCCCCGTCCTTAAAGTTAATGAGGGCAYTTTCTGGGCACTTGATAAATAATCTTCCAACCCGCCCCGGGTAAAGCAGAGCTCTGCAGCGGGTCGTGCTCAGCCCTCGACACCCAGAGACATTATTTACCTCCCTGCCAGGGATGCAGAGCCCGAAGCCCTGGGGGGCAAGGCGCAAACTCTCGGTACAGGCTTCAAAGTTTAGTGGACCCGCGTAATCTTGCCTACAAAAGTTTCACGGTGCCGATGTAACTCTCAGGCCGAGCAACGCGGCGGCTAATTTTTTTCCAGGAATTCCTAGCAGAGGGGCATATTGAATGGCACGGACATTTTTTTTTTTTTTTTTTTTTCCTTTTTCTTTAATTTAGAAAGGGGAAAAACCCACTCTGGGAGAGAGAGAGGGTGTGTGATTTTTCCCGTCCTTTGGGCATAGATTTGTATCTAGCGCTGCCAAGCTGAATGTAATAATTGAATCTCTCCCAAATCTTGGTGATAGAGCAGTCAGAAATGACTCCATCTGACAGCAGAGCCATGAGGCAAGTGATGGATACTATTGTCCAAGCCTGACCCTCCATTAACACCACCTATCAGCATCTGTATTCTGTCACCAATTCCCATGCCGGAGCCAAGAGGGGTGACTCTAATATTCTGAGCACATTGAAGGCTTCCATGCTGAGTTCAACCCTGCATCAACTAAATGGGTGGAGAGGATGACCTAAACCTTGCTCTCTCTATCTCCACTCGCCTTATTACCCCTCTCCAATCCCATTGTTTTGCAGGTGCCTGCAATTTGCTCCTTATCTCCTCACTGTTTATGAGGGCTCCTTTTTATTAATACAAAAGGAGAAATGTTATTAATATTAATTAACAAAATAAAAAATGAAGCAGTTTTGGGAATCCACCAAATGAATAATCTCATCCCCTAATTGGAGATGAAGTGGGGCGGGGGGGAAGGAGGTGTAAGGGAAACAGATGACCTACTGGGTGACAGGCACAGGTTGGAAGGGTGACATTTTATTGTAAGCCTCCCTATGAAAGGAAGAAAAGGAAAGGACCAGTCAATTTAATGCAGGGACCAAGAGTGCAAGAGTGTTGCTAAGAGACAGAGATGCTGCTAAAGTTCTGTGAGAAGCTGTACCCTGACCTTATGCAAATGGAGGCTTCCAACTCTTTGTGGAAAGGCTGCAAATTCCACCCACTGTGTCACCAATACCTGGCATCGAGCCTTTTATTCAAATGTTCTCTAAAAACACACACGCAGAGGATGTGACAAAGCATGACACATTTAGGGCTGGAAGGGGGGGGGGGCGCGGAGGGGGGGAGAGGGGAGGGGGGGAAGGACGGATCTCATGGTGGAAATGTCACCCATCCATACCTCCTAGAGCCTGTCATCTCCCCGAGCTGAGAGACGAACCTAAGGATTCCTAAATTACCTTAATCCAGATCTATTAAGAGTCATAAATAGCATCTATTCCTTGTGCGTGGRGGAAGCTTTGGGAAAACAGAGGAGCCACCACGATCTGCTCGCTAACAGATATATCTATACCCACATCTGCAGCACCTATAGCTGGCCAGGGGCTTCCTTCTGGCTTTGATTATTCCCCGTGGCCAAAATACGGCAGGGAAAAATCAGCCCTAGGCACAGCTTAGCCAGGGCCCAGACCTATAGGAAACCGTTAAATCTGGCAGAGCGGGGAGGTGAAACACTCCCAGCGAAGTTCAAACACAACCTTCGCCAAAGACTCAAGGTGAAGAGAGTGACTCTACAGCGGCTTTTACTTACTGCAATCAGCAGAAAGTAAATACCCGTGTGGATCAATACAGCCCAGCTCCTGACGGAAAACAAGGATTTTCTTATGAAAGGAATCTGAATTGCAGACCGGCATCAGTGTAATTAAAGAGTTATCTCGGGGGAAAAAAATGCTATAAAAACGCCAGGTTATGCCAACTTTCTTCCTAATATTTTAAACACCTGCGAATGCTAAATGCGGGGCTCCCTAAAGCGCTCAGGCTTGGCTGGAGAGCCGACAGCCACCCGAGCCAGTGCTGCAGCTCGGCTTCTCCCAAACTCGCTCGTTTCTCTCCCTGCACCTTGCTCACTTTTGCAAGTGGCAAATTTGTATTTTCCCAAGAACGTGCGGATTTGCGATGCATCGAAAGGAAGTGCTGTTTATACTCGGAATTATTAAAAAAAAAAAAAAAAAAAAAAAAAAAAAGAGCAGAATAATCCTGGGCAGCCCCCTCTCTAAAATGAAAGCACAATAAAGCGCTCCAAGAGAGGGTCGTTCTAAGTTTGCACCGGTTAAATTCGATACTGCTCTGTTTTCCACGCGATCTGGAAATTATCGGTTTACTTTCATTTCAGTTGATCCTCGGGGCACTTTTGGGACACTGGCGGCCAATTTTCCTTTCACAGGAGATAGGATTTCTCCGTCCGCCCTGAGCAGCAACTGAGAAGTGACTTAGCTGCGGTCTGCAAAGTAAGTTGATGCCCGATTACTCATCTTTTAGACACACAGGGTTTGCTTGTGCTTCAAACCCGCTCGAAAAGTCGAGCTGGGGGGGAAGCGGTCAAAAAACCTACAACCCCTCTGTCCCCATAAGATCCACCTGACACCCCACCCCCAGCCCCATCCCTTTGAGGGGAAAAGCCGCTTTGGTCATCTCCTGTCCTCAGGATGCCCCAGACCAGATGGAAAACGTGACTCTTCAAAAGCAAACGACTCAACCCCGTGGACGGAGGTGGCACTGCGAGGGGCATGCTGCTTCCTGCCCTGCCACCCGGGCTCCGGGGGTGCTCCCAGCGCGGCCCCGCTCCGCCCCTGCGGTCCGCCGCGTAAGCCCCGCGCACCCCTGCGCTGCCGGGGCTGCGGGTCCAGGTGGACGCAGTAAATGAATTTACCCGTGCAAATTGCCCAGTAGATTATATATTTTTTTTAATGGTAAGACTTTTCATAATGTGCACAATACTATTAATATTTCATATTAGCAGTGTGTGTATGGTGAACTTTGTAATGGGAAATTCAATCGCCGCTGTAAATATTAATGGAATATGAAATGAAGCCACAGCTTCCATGTAGCACTGACAGTAAAACGGAGTGAACATGTGGTGGCCCTGGGGCAAGATAGGCCTTTCCTCTTGTCTCTCTCGCTTTATTACATTAGCCCGAGCCTCTCCTTACAGTTCTGGGCTCAGAAGCTGAAGTTCACAGGTCAGCCATGACAAATGTCCCTACGTCTAGCCAAACAAGACCCCCTGGCCTTGCCATTACATCTGCCCAACAAGCCCCTGGAGAGTGCTTAAGGGTGTCTGTTGCAGGTAAAGAGCTCTTTAGCGCAACTTTCCAAACAGATTAGAGGAGCGGAGGCGCACGCAGCTCCTTCAGAGCTGGCTGCGGGGATCCTGCCGCCTCCCCCCGCCTCCGGGGGGCACCGGGCCGAGGACCCCCTCCTGGGCTCCGCGCCCACGCGTGGGTTGCCCCTGTCCCGGGCCGTGCTTTCCCGGCGCTTTCCTCCCTCCCCGAGGTGCCCCGACAGCACCCGCGGGGCTCAGGGCATCCCCGCGACGCCCACTCGCGACGCCCGGCGGGGCGGACCCACGGCGCGGGTGTTCCCCAGCTGCAAAGCGCTGGCAGCCGCGCCTTGGAAAGGACCGGGCGTCAAACGCCTTTTTGGCTCATCAGCCACGGATTTCAACACTTGGGATGACACCAGCCCGGGACTGTCAGCCTCCCGGGCTTCCCCCCCTCCCCCCCCCTCCCATTTCCAGGATTTCTTTTATATAAACATCACTTCCAACCACTTCCTTTTTACAGTGGGCATTAATCTTCATTTGTTAGGGGAAGCCTTGTCAGAATTTCCTCTTGCCTTTCCCCTTGGAGGTTTTGGCTGCCCAGTGATTCATGCCTTATCTCCCCGAGGCTTGGTGCTGACTTTTCCCCGTGCCTTGAGGAGCGTCAGGCGGACCGGAGAGGGGCTCGGTGAGCGGGGGAAGGTGTTTAACCCAGCACTGCTGCCGGCATCCCTGCAAACATGCTGGGGGCTTTGCAGGATCGGGGCCTGCCACGGGGTAAAAGTGGCACAATGCACCGTGATGGTAATTAAAAAAAGGCGCATTTAAGTGAGCGGAAAGCGGGATGTTAACGAATGGGCGAGAATCCCAAAGCGTACTTGAGCGACAGCCCTTTTTATCTCAGTAGGCAAAACTTCTTCCACTCTCCCTCACCTGAGGCGGGGAAAACTCATCGCACCCCGATAGCCCCACTCCTTCCTACCGGCCGCGAAAAAAAAAAAAAAATCCAACCAAAAACCCCCGCGATCAGCCACTACCAACAACTTTTTGTTTCAACAAATACCCGGGAGAACTGATTTCTTTTACGAAATTCTAATCTTTCGTTATTTCTCTGACAAACTCTATTAAAAAATGCATCCGTGTCTGTCCTGCTTCTTCAGCCGCTCAAACTGTCCAGCAGCTGCGATAAATACCGAACTGAGAGGGAAGAGCTCCCGGTCGCATCCTCCTTGGAGGTGCTCGTCCCTAATTGCATGCCAAGAAGAAACAGTTCTCGGGAGCCTTTCAGCCACCCGGGTTGTGAAATCATGAATGAAAAGGAAATAAACCCTAATGCGCAGTCCGGAATCGACTCCGGCCACTTCTACACTGACTTGTTCTTTTAACAGCTTCTGTATTTTTCCAGCACCGTGGCTCACGTACTTTGTACAGTGTCTGTGGCTTCATTAAAGGCTTTCTATTATATCCCCCAGGAAAATGCAACTGTCACCTCTCCTCGCCTTTTAAGAAGAGTTGCACTTTCAAAGAATATTTTTTTCCCCTTTTACTAAAAGAAACAGCACTGGATTCAGGTTTTGTAAGTGTTAAATAACTTTCCCAGCGTGTATTAAAGGAAGATCGTATTTTATCAACAGCTGATTGATGCGGCCATGTGATCCTCTCGGTTTGTCTATAGTATCATATTTATTTAACCTGCTGGGGGACTGTGTTCAGGGGCCGCTTGCTCCCGCTGGCAAGAGCACACACATTACACACTACCCCAGGTATTCTGATTGATTGTTCCCACCCCACAGCCTTTGGATCATAATTTAACACAGCAGGTCCTACAGCACAGACGAGGTTTTCGGGAAATACAGAGAGGGGTTTCTATGAACTAGTACCGCACAGCTACTAGGCTTTTCTGAACTAAAAATTTGATATAAGGAGAGAGGTGGAGGAGCGCTTACACAATCATGATGCGAACGGTCGCACAAACAAATGCCTTTAGCCTCTTAATTTAATCCAAGCCCTTTATTTTTAACAAGTTCTTCCTGCAAATGAGCATTTTCTGGGACTTTCAAAGCACCTGAGTGCAGCACCATCAGCCACGTCAAATGCTTAATAGCGGCGGTCGGTCAATTATATTCAAGCATATTTAAAATGCGGAGAGAGTCAGACATCAGTTTTCTCCTCACTTTCCCCGGATGAAATAGTTCAGAAAGTTTTGGCTGCCAGCTGCTGTTTGCCCCCAGTGAGGAGTTAAAAACAAAACACCCCCCACCCCCCCAAAAAAAAGCAAAAACCCCCCTTAACCCACCAACACTCCCGCCCTGCAAATTGTTTAACAAGCTCTGTCATGAATTAATTTGCGCAAGGAGGTCTGGTTCCCGGCGGCTGTTCCCCGCAGTGGGGCTGCTGGTCCCTTCCCGGGCAGTCCGTGAGCGGCGGTACCGGAGAGGGGCATCCACGGGTGGGGTCCGGGTCCGGGCTGCTGCCGCCGCCGCCGCCGCCGCCGCCGCGTGCAGCCCCGCTGCGGTGCATCTGGTGCAAGTTTAATTAAGGTGCTACTTTTTTTGCGTTTCCCCTGCGTGCAGCCACGCTTTGCTACAGGAAATAAACTTTTCCAACTGTTTTTTTGTTGTTGTTGTGTTGTTGTGGGTTGGTTTGTTTGTTTGTTTGTTTGTTTTTTTAAATAGTATTATTTTTATGTTTTTCCCCTTCCTCATGCAGAGTCAAGGATGCGCTCCGGAGCAAGTCCTCG
>JAYKAV010000001.1:6002822-6017337 GCA_035582835.1 Phoebastria nigripes
TTTTTTTTTTTTTTTTTCTTTTTTTTTCCCTCTGCCCTGTCTGTGCACTTCGGAGAGGTGGGGAGCTCACTCATTTGCTCTCTGAAGGCTGCACTCTCGTCTCGCAGGAGCCACCAAACCCAGCCTAAACTCACGCTCGACGCGAGGCCGAGCCTGCGGCTTGGCCCCGGGGCAGGGAGGCTCGCCTGGCCCCGGGAGGCGCCTGCCCCGGGCAGGTACCCCGGGCGCAGCCTGGCACCCGGCGATGTTTACCCATGACTCAGGGCCAGGCGAGGGATGCAAAGGCTTAGCAAGGTGAGGGAGATGGCAAAGGAGGTGCCAGGTAATAGATCGGCTCCGGTCCCGCGGGCCAAAGGCGTATTGACAGATCACGTTAATCAGTAATTTTTTTTTTTTTTTTTTTTTTTTTTTTTTTTTGCGGTGTCGGTGACAAATAGCTCTAGTCGCCGGGCTCGTAACCCCTTCGTGGCCGGGGCTCCTCTCCCTGCCCACCCTCCCGGCACCCGTGCGAGCTCGCCCCTTGGGAAGCCGCCGGCGGGCCGATGCCCAGCGTGGGACCCTCCCGGCCGAGGGAGGCCGGCTTGATTGCCTGGGCATTTCCCAGTGCATTTCTCCTTTCCGGCTTATTTTTGCTCTGGGGAAATCCTGTCACTTAGGACCACCTGTGCTGGGACCTCTTCAGCTGGCCAGAAAAGGCGGTTTTATGGTCCAAACATCTCTTTTGGAGGAGGGGACGGTGAGCTGACTCTACAGCAGGGACTTCCCACATTACCTGTTCTGTTGACAAAGTAAAGTAAATCCCACTTAAAAACATGATTCCTTGGCTCTGTGAGAATGAAGCATATATGTTTTTAGGGCTTGTTAGTGCCAGGTCATATTGACTGATTCCTGAATAGTTGCCATTGTGCCGCGCTTGCAAAAGAAACCCGAGCAAACATCGTCCGAGAAAGGCTCGTGATTTCCCTACACATGCCGGCTGCAGCCTCGCACCCCACCCTGCCGCTCGCAGCCAGCCTCTCCCTCCCCTTCCTAATCTCTTCCTTCTAAATTTGTTTAGGGGAAAAAAAAAACCACAACCCAAAGAAAAAATCATTCCTAGGAAGGTGGGGAGGGAGAACGGATCAAACAGCAAGGGGCGGTTAACACACCTCCTAGGCAGTCAAGGGGCGAGCGTCCCCTTGCCGTAAGCAAGAGAGAGACGGAGCGCGATCGGGTTTGCTCATCGCTTTTCTCGGTGAGGGTTGTTTCTACCTGCCCAGAAAGGGGATGAGGCACCCCGCTGGTGTGCTGCGGGGCTGGATCTGGATTTTGCCCTTGGTAAGGTGCCGGGCAGCCCCCCGGCGCCCTGTCCGCCCCTGCGCTGCGGGAGCGGCGGGGGCCGCGCCGGGGCACGGGGCGCGCCGGGCCGGACCCGCACCCGGACCCGCCAAGCGCCCGGTTGTTCCCCCTCCCCGAGGAGCTCTGGGAGGAAAACAACAACGTTTGTTCATTCCAAGCCTCGGCAAACAGCTAAACTAGTTTACACAGTTGGTTTTGACGAACGAATAAATTGTTTTAAGTACGCCGTCCTAAGCAAGCACACACTTTAACTAGTTTTCCTATGAGACAGCTTTTTACTAGATTGCTTTTTCATTGCGTGGCTATCGAAATGAGATAATGACCAAAGAGGTGGAACCTAATCAGCCTTTTAGTTGAGTTTAAAGAGTCTAGAGGTAGTTTAAAGGTAGCTTTGGTCATGTTTGCTGGCCAGCTGCGATGTTTGCACTACCACGTTATGATGGGGAGAGTAATGTGTTTGATAGATAAGGGAAAGAGGCTAGCCAAGAAGCAAGGTCAGGTGTGATAAGACTTGACACTTTTACTCATTTTTCACACACATGAAAGGAAACTTTAAAATATGAAGAAAAAAAAAGAAGGAAAGAGTCGACATGCTAACATCTATCATAAAAACTGTACATTAACAAACCTTACTTCTTATTTAATTAGCCCAAAACCTTATCATAGTTTGGAACATGTCATGCCATTAAAAAAAAAAAAGTTCTTCTATTTTGTTAGCAACTAGGTACGTTCTTAAAAAACCACACTGTTCATGGGATAATCACACAATTCCCTTTTTCCTTTTTCATGTTTTATCTTCACTTTTTAAGTAGTGAATAAAATAAGTTATAAGCTGAAGATAAGAGTCTGTAAGTGTAATCAGTAGTGAAGGGAGTGCATAGGGTTTTAACAGAGGACAGAAATCCTGGAGAAGAAGAAAAAAAWTGTCACTCTGGAGTTAAAATCTGTGCAAAATAAAACCACCAGGTACCGATGAAGAAATATAAAGTGAAATATAACCAAACAATCAATGGCAAAAATCTCATTAACTTAAATAAGCCTGCCGTGACTTGAATGGTATTTTAGAAATACTGGTGTCCGGGAGCATAGATACGTATTATTGATCCTGCATTCTATAAAAATGAATTGATTTTTGCTATATACACAAGAATTCTAAACCAGAACTTATTACATTGTTCTTTCAGGAAACATTTCTGCCATCTTCAGTTGAAATCTAAGCTACACATTGAAGAACAATCTCTTGTCAACACACACCTTCCACAAGCAAATGATTTCGGTCCCCATTCAACAAAGTAATAGTAGGATAATATTTGTAGAGCCATCTAAAACCAATTTTCAAAGGCAACTTAGGCTAGGTGTACAAAGGCACTTACACACCTATGTCCAAAATGTGGCTTCTCGAAATGCCTGTGCAGCTGCTGGTCAAAATAAACCCAGAGTTTGTAGGCACCGCAGCTTTTCTCCTTGAAGCTGGAAAGCACCTAGAATTTGCCTCTGGGCAGGTCTAGGTTCTCTGAACCTTGGCAGTGCTGAACAGCTTGGTGTTTTCTGCTTTTCCTCTGAGCCCTTCACAAATGAGGCCTCTGTGCTTGCCCAAGGGGTCTCATTGAGAGGGAGTTCTCAGGGCTTTAAAAGAGAAGACAAAGTGGATGAAGAAAGAGGACTGACCTGCTATCTTTTCCCTCCTGGAAGGTGTGCTTTCCCTGCCCTTCCATCAGCCCTCAAAGGGTTAGACTGGCCCATGGTGATCTATGCTCAAGGTCCTCCTCCATCTGAGAGGACATAAACCCCTGCCCCATCTCTGCTGGGAGATGAAGGAGAGAAATGGGCCACATTTTCATCAATTCCTCCTGAAACGGTTCCACTTTGCAGAAAAATTGAGCCAGAGAGAACATACAAGTATGAGCATGGCTCTGTATCTCAGTGGTTAGAGCGGGAGGCGGAGGAGGAAATGTAGCTCTTGGGTGAACCTGGTAAGTCTGGGATCCCCGGTCGTGTCAGGCACCTAAAGCATCGCTGCTGCAAATCCCAGCCCTGAACCTCCCCAGTTCCTGATGTTGTTCCAGCTCCACCAGTGGGTGTTGACTGGTCCCTTGATTCCCACTCCACATTGGGCACCAGGGCAGATCCCTGAGGATGGACTGGAAATTCACCCGGAGGAGCCTGATCTTGGCATAGCTTTCCTGCAGAGCTCAGTGCAGTGCTGGGTTTAGAGGTCCCTAAGCAAACAAGAACTCACATCCCATGGTTGGCACCATCACGCTAGCACAGCCCTGTGCCAGCAAAGAGCTCCTAATCAGGTGGGGCTCAAATACCTGCATTGTTCCCAGAGCAAGTGCATTTGATGTGCACTCACACATACAAGCATAGGACACACTTGAACGCACATATAAAGCTKATGAGATTTAGGTGCCTAAACACCTACAATACTTCGGATAATAAGTCTTACACACCTGAGTCACTCAGRCATTTTTTTATAATACTACTCTTAAGTACCTGCTTAACTGAAGCCACATGAGGGATCTCACAGACTTCATTGAGATATCTTGTGTCTAAAATAAAATGTGAGATTGAGGGCTTTGCCGAACAGGGATGAGATCACTCACCCACTTAGAGATCATGCGATGTCTTAACATTCTGCTGAATCATGGCCAAGGCAACAAAAGTACAAAAAGCACGCATGGGATAAAGAAGGTAAAAAGCAGTTTCTCAAGCTTAGCAATCACCCTGAAAATAATACAGCCCAGTATCCTGGGCAAAACCCAGCATTTCACTTCCAGCAAGGACTAGTGTAAGAATGACTAGGGCTTTTCCACATCACCATTGCATGAGACAGATTTTTGCCTCCGGTGTGCCTTTCCGCTCCTGAGTCCCACAGGCAAATGACTGGTGGGTGCAAACTTTCCTTAGGGTAATGGGCAGGCAACTGTGGCTCCAGCTGGGTTACATTTTCCATAAAAAAAATAGGAAACCTAGGTCTTCAGTAATGATTTTCTTCCTATAGGGGCCACCTTGTACACTTTTTTTGGTCTCATTTTAATAATCTATACCAGTGTTGTTTTTTAGCTGATTTTAATGTCAACTAGGGATTAATGTGCATTAATTAAATTGACTGTATTTTCTTTAATGAGCACAAAAGGATTTTATGTTAATACTGATGATCCTAATAAGGATTCTGTCTACTTATCTGTATTTTCTCTACATCCTGAAATATTTTATGAGGAAACAAATTAATTTAGTTATTATCACAGGGTAAAACCAAAAGCTATCAGGTAACTGCTAACTGGGTCTGGCATTAGCAAGCTATATGATGATTAAGCTGTAAGAACTGCACTTGGTTGCAGAACTGTTCATTGCAATGCATTATTTTAAACTTAATTTATGTCTTTTTTATTTCTTGTTTGGCATCAGYTGACTCTTTTCTGGATTTAAAGCCACTAATAAATGAGTACCTGAGTAACCTTAAAAGAGATGCTGGAAGTGAAATGTGGGTTAGGGCCCATACCCCTTTCCTTGGAGCGAGCTGCTAACAAGTAGAAAGCAGAAAGGATTAGCTGGGACCAGATGCTACAGAGTGATTACAGACAGGTAGACAGGTATTAATGTATCACCCCCCTTTCAGCTGTTCAGGTTGATAATGCAAATTAGTTTCTAACTTGTTAAAAACCTATAATATAATAACAATCATTCACAACAAATGAAAGACATACATTTATTTGCATGCATGAATGTATCTGTGTCAATATATTTTTATACATTCACAGCTGTTTCGAGCTTGAAAGACACTTGACTTGCTGAGCAAGCATTTAATAAAAAGCCCATGGAAATGTTAATTAATGGTATTTGGTACTAAATGCTCACTTTGATGCTAAAATGTTACGCTGCACAGATTTAAAATTCATTCGGCATTTTTTGCCCTTGTTACCATCTGCAAATTTCTACCCCACACCCCATTCTCACATCAGGTTGCTGAAATAATTTGATAGTATTATAACATATGCCAGTAATGAACACTAGGGATGGATTCTGATCTCACTACACCTGTTTAACATCATGGCTTTCAATTGCATGATTTTTGTCAGTTGTTTGCCTCGTTCATCATGGTTTAGATGACTATTCCAACTCAAAACACCTTTGGTTCTGCGCAAGCACGTAGGAAGAGGCACCATGCCTCAAAGAACTACTAAGAACTTCAGCAGCTGTCAGCCCTTAAATAAATAAGAGCAATTCCAGTGAATTCAGAAAGAATATTCTGCTGAACAAAGTTACTCAGGCATAAAATAGTCTGTGAGATCCAGCAGCAAGTAGAGATGTAAGAAACCTGACAGCTGCTCTAAGATACACTGGGAGAATGGGAATCTGAAGGCTTTCAGAGGCTCTTTGCCCACCCTGAGCATGGAAAGGACCTTTGTGAATGATCTGTGAATCCTACTGAAGGTAATTCTTGTTTCCTAAGCCCTGTGGTATTGGGAAATTCAGCCAAGAAAGTGGTAAATATACTTTTTAGGGCTGATAATAAAGCAAATTGCAAAATCTTTGAAAATAGATATGATTTAAAGAAAAAATTGCTTACGATTCAAAGACTTTAGTTTTAAGCTGTGTTTATAAAAATGTTACTGACATGATTACAGAACTACTTATCTTTTCATTTACATTTGTCCTCAATAAGAACAATTTTCCATGTAAATGAAATCACAATAATAATTTAAACATAATTAAAAATAATTCCTTTGGCTAAAATATTGCAAAAAGGAATAATTTCCTCCAAGAGACCAGAAAATTAATTTTTTTAAGATTAAAATTCCCACTGAAACAAAAATAAAAATTGTAGTTGTCTCATCTGTGAGGAGAGAAAAAAACCTATAAGAAATACAACTATTTTATGAACTTGCAATAGATACATGGTTGTGTATACATAGATGTTTAGGCATTTATTTCTTTATACTGTTCCTTTATGTTTAGTTCAAGTTTTGAATTTAATGTTTATATGGGGTTTTACTAACATTTCTGTTTACCTTGTGTCTTTCTTGACAAATTAACCTTTTTCAACAGTAACTATAAATTACATAATCATRTTACAGCATTAATTAATTAAAGATATTAGTAGATGACCTATAATTAATATAAAATAATTACATAAATTATTGTTAGTTTCGACAATCTGGAGCTGAAACTCTATTTGTAACATCTCATGCCAGTATTCCTTAGTGTGATTATGGTGTATGTTATAGTAAAATATCCCACTATCATTTTAACAGTGTGTACAGGAGAATTAATTTTTATGCCAGATATCCCCAGAATGTCCAGGCATTGACTTCTACAAAATGGACTGGGGACCTAATAGTGAGCAGTACATTTTGCATAGGCCACCAAAGAGCTCCAAACCATRAAAATATAATCAACGTCTTCCACCACGTGGCAGATCCCCACTAAATCCAGCTGAAGAACGAGGCTGTGGCTCATCTCTCAACGCCTTTGCGATCATAGCGTTCACAAACGGTGAGGCTGAGAGATAGCTGCCTTTTATATGCTCGTTTCATTTGAGTACATGTAGCCATCTTACATGTTTGAATTAAAGCCATGTAAAACACAGCATCAGACAAAAATGATCTGCTGTGTGTTGTTACGAAAAATGGTTTTTGGAAAATGAAAATTTCATTGCCTTTAAAAATCCTGAACTTGCTGAAATTTATTAAACAGTATTATTTTCCTTCTTTAATCTGAAGTAATTTTGAAATTAAACCCTATTAAAACCAACAAATGCAAAATAATTAAAAAAAAAAATTTCCCCCAAATAAATCCATCAGTTTCAATTTACACCACTGGTGGACATTTTGAAAGGTAATAATTAATAAATATCTATTCAATCTACTATTTATGACATTACAATTTGTTGAATGAAAGAAAACATCTTCCTTAGCTCTTATTTCATGGTAAGTATGGTACAGCACTTTCCATGTAGTCATATAGATGTGCTATTTTTATAGTAAAAGTATCTTGCAGGGAAATATTTCTGGAGCAGGTGCTCCAGTCCTATGGTGAGAATTGGGGGGGACAAAGGAGCATAAATTTATACCTATTAGGACAGCTAAAGTAGTGGGTGAAACGGTAAGGCTGCGCTGCAGCTAGTGCATCACTGTTCAAAGGTTAGGATGGTTCCTGAAGTTCACGCTGGCTATTTCCCACAGCCGAGGGAAGATAAGCCATTTTCAGAACATTCCTCCACTCCAAAGCAATTTTTTTTATTGCTATTGTCCATGCAGGCCGCTAGTCTTTGAATACTATGTGATTTGTGTTGGCATCTGATTTCTGTCCTCCAAGTCCACTCTTTTCTGTTCTACCTGGCAACTTCTGCCACATCCATCCCAGTCCTTCCGGAGCATCTCGAATGCAGTAGAACTAAATGTCTAACTTTGCCTAAGGAAATTCAAGTGTAACTTGACAAATTGGCCAAAAATTTGTCCAAGGGGTTAATTCTGATTCAAAAACTGTTTCGTGAGATGGTTAACGACCTATCCTAGCCTAATCAACAGCTGGCCTCGGAAGGCAGAGCCCACCAGATGTAGACTTGAGGGACTCTGTTTGGGTCTTCACTCTGGACACTTTCTATATGTGATGACTAGACTGATCAAAGTCCATCTTTCTTGAACCATTCTTCTAATGGTTTCATATATCTTCCTTTCCTATATATTCTTGCCCAATACATAACTCAATACACTGAATTGGGACCTTGGCTTGCTATGTCCCCAGTGACTGACTCTGAATTCTCACTCCTAGAAACAAGGTGAAACCTTCCTAACCAAAAGAGAAAAGGGGTCTTCCAACTCCAAACTGTGGTCCCTCTCCTTCCTTAATGAACTGGGAGATGCGTTCACCCCCCAGTTTGAAGGTAAAACTTTCTGTATTAGACTTTCACAAGAAGTAGACTCATTTGCAAATATTTAGCAGGGCTCTGTAGCCCTCCCCAGGGGCACCTTTGGCAGAAATGTCAGCCTGAGAACTGTAGGACTTTCAAGAGAGTAAAACCACAGAGCTCTGATCTGACTATAAATGTTACATTGCATTTCATTATGGGTTTGGCACATGTTATAACAGATGAATATGGACAGCTTCATCTGTATGTTTGAATCTCTGTACACATATCTGTCATGAGTGATACTTTTAAGGTTGCTGCCTTGGTTAGATGAAGACAATAACATTTATTTGTGCAGGGATTGCACTAAATATTGGCATGTGCATAAATGGAGGCTGTAGTTGAAAAATACAATCCATAAAGATTTAGGGGATGTTGTTCAAAGCACGCAAATCTATGCCTTGTTCACATGCATATATAAATACCTGCATAAGAAAATCAAGGCATCAGTGTCCAGTCTAGATCATGGCCTTAGAACAGCAGCTCCTGTGCAAGAGTCCACTTTACAATTTCCTCTGCTCTAACCACCTCCTTTCATTGCAAACTTAATGAGTGCTTTCAGGTGCATGACAAAAATGAGATGAGAGAGTTTGGGGAAACCTCCTTGTCAGGGAAAACCAACACCTTGAATTAAGGGCRTCAAATATTTGCGCCTCTGCAGTCAAAGCTGTGTTTTCAGAATATAAAACTAATAACATGCATTGAACTATTGAAATACTATAAAATAAAGAAGTCCAGTAAACACAGCCCCTAAAACTGCAAAGAGATGTTTGCTTTTGATCTGCAGGAGTCTCTGCTTCTCTATATTGTGTAGGAAGAACCACTCAGCTTAACCTGTGGGTGCTGCCTACAGAAATATTCAGCAATTTGATTGTGGTTTTTTTTTTTTTTTTTTAAATCCTGCCATTTCTTGGGACTCTTATCATTCATTTTTCCCTGTATTATTTTTGTGTGTATTATTAAACTAAAGAACAATGGGATTTTTCCTCCTCTTGTTTTGTCCATAAATTGATTTATGTTACAGTGGGTAGTTGCCTTACACACACTTGTGTAAAACATGCTGAACACTAAAGAATAACTGGCTATCTACCACTTGAAGATTAATCTTCTCTCTGTTTGAGTATCTGAGACTACAGGGCACTCACAGCTGGAAAAGAGCACTCCAGCTACAGGTTTGTGTTTTTAATAGCATATGAAAGCTGTTATCAGTTTTTTGCTGTAGTATTTATTTATCATCATCACCAGAATAATTCATTGTAATTCTACTGTACATTTCATCCAAAAACCTCAGAGTGCTTTACAGGCATTAATTACCCCAACCAACTCATGCAACATGTAAATGATGCATAGGGATAATTTAACAACTACTAAAAGGAGCTAACTGTGAGGTAGCTCTATAGAAGTTGTAAATTAGTCGTACAGGCTATGTGAATGAGTTAGTTGTAGCCCAGGAGAGCTGAAAGGCGCACTGCCCAACCAAAATGGCAACGTAGCATTAGCAGGCAGAGTATAATTATGATTTGGCCAAGTCACAGGATCAAATAATCACACTATGGTGAGATTCACACTGAGATCTGTAAGAATACTCCTTCAGTGCCACATGTGCTGGCATCTTTGTGCTCTCAGTTCACTAGGGATGATGTGCATTGATGCAGTCTACAGAAGAAAAATAAGTTTTATCTAGGCAGGCCAAACTTGTGACTTTTGGCCCAAAAATTCAAGGAATAGAGGGGAGTTTTGATAATTTTTTTTTTATTTTATTATTTTTTTTTTTTAGAAAATGAAACCATTCCTCATAAATCGCATTTACAAGGCTGTTGGTTCTCAGTTGCATCCCAAAAACATCTCCAACAGCACAGGCAATGCCCCTGCTCTGCTAGAATATGGGTCACTTTAACTCAGACTAGAAATGCCAGTACCGAACTATTATCTGGTGAAATGTGACAGGATCACACAATGAGGCAGTAAGGCTGAATGCATATATAGATGCAAATATTTCTATTATACCAATACAGGAGCCAGAGGAGATGTTTCTTGCATTACTAGGCTCTTGGTGTGCTCCTCACCTCCAAATGGGACAAACTTAAAACTCATATTTCTAGTGCTTTATAGAAACTTTAATTAAGAAACAGAGATCATCTTAGTCCTGAAGGCAATGCTGCTATTTTAAAATTTTACTGAAGCTACAGTTTATGGAATATTCATGGTTTTAAAACACATTTGCAATAACAATGTTAATTTTCCTCCTTTTCCCAGGATTTATTAAAAGGTAATTGGCCATCACTACTTCCCATCAGCTGCTCACCTCAAAACGGTTGCTGTCTCTGACATYAGTCAGCTGTTGCCATGGGAAAGATTAAGTTGTCTTAATTGCACATGTTGTCAGTTAAAAACATCAGAGAAAAAAAAAAACAAAACATAACCAAAAGCTATGACCAGAGAATATCTAGACGTGCTTATAACAAAGGCTAGGATAAATACACAAGCAATGGAAAGAATTGCTCGTCTTAGGATCAGCAAGTTCCGTTTCCAAAGGACAGTGCTAAAGGTGAGGTTTAGGATGCATCTCATCTCAGCTACAGCAACTCATGCCTGCTTATTTCAGGGGAAAGACACAGGATTTCACCAGCTGAGGATGTGGCCCCGGCATCTTACTCAGATGCCACGTGAGTGTCTCTATCCCCTGGGCTTTGAAGAGATGTGGAGTGGTAACCTGTACACAYGTGTGGGTGTCCTAGCAAAAGGTTTGTCAACAGGATTCAAGGTCAATATATATGAAAAAAATGAGGCCTGGCTAATTTACTTTCATTCATGCACTTTGAGTTAAGCAGCAAAGAAGGGGTTAACCATAAAGTATTTCACCTTGAACCTTGCACTCTCTTTATCTAGCACACCATAATAAAAGATCAAGAGTTCCTGCTTATTATCTTATTTTTCCTCCTTGTTCCACTAGGCTAGGGCCCAGACTAGTTATGGATTAACACTGTGATCAATAGTAAGCTTGCTGTCTCACTCTCGGCAGGGGAAAATGAACTCAAAATGCAGTCAAACTCTTATTGATCAAGGATATAGGTCTCACTTTCATTACCTCTGTCTCCTGATAACCCACATATAATGTGATGAGTTGCTAATCTCTCTGATTTTCAATGGACCCTTCACCCCTCCTGTCCGCACAGTAGAGCTTTTATTTTTGCCTATTCTGTGTAATGCTTGTAGCATTAACTGTCACTCTATTACCATCAGACCTGGTCAATCAGGACTCATAAAAGGACTTTTAAATAGAATTGGGCCAACTGTGTTAAGATTATATTTGGGTACCTCCAAGCAAGGGAGTTACCCTTCAATAATAAACAGATCGGATAGGTAGAGGAGAAGACTGCTTCACCTACAGCCCTGACAAAGATCAGGTAGTTTGGACTACCCAAACCCATGTCGGAAGAAGATGTTTATGTGGATGCTTGCATTAAAAACATATGCTGTGCCACAGTGCATTTATAGCTTTTAATTTCATTCTTCTGTCCATTGTGGCTAAAGACCCATTTCATGTCCATCCAGCTTATCTGTAATTTTGGGTACTTGCAAGGAAATATTTATTAGTTCCTTAGAATAAACTTTGTTGGGTGTACACAGGTGAGTGCATTTTATATGCAAAGATAACTTTTCTTCATATCCCCTGGAACAAATAGCTCAGCACCAAGAGAAAGGCAGAAAAGCAGTTTATTGACAGTGGTACTGATATGCTGAGTATTTGGTTGTCTCCTGCAAATTTTTAGGAGGCTCAGAAACAACCTTCAGTTTAGAATTTTCAAATGAAGCACTTTCCTTCTGGAACACAATGATTTGCTTGACTGAAAAAAGGTTTGTATTGATTTCTTCACTGAATTTTTAACCACAAATTATAAAAATGTTTCGTTCTGATGAAATCTAAATTTTCTTTATTTATTTTCCATTGATATTAACAGTTGTAATGATAAAACTGAAACAAAATTAAATTCTAGTGACAAGTTTGAAAGAAAAAGTAAAAAAAAAAAAAAGGTTCCTAAAATAATGAAATTTGAAGGGTTTTTGGAGAAATCTTCTCCAATTTGGAGAAAAACAAGTTTCAAAATACTGGAATTCCCTGCAAGATGAGATTCCCAGTGTCAGCTAACCCTGCTGTCTTGAAAACAGATAATTTGCTGGTGAGCTAAGTCACTGGATTAAACTAATCAGAACTGTGTTAGAATGTGTTAATCAATGTCCCCAAGCAGTGCTTTTTCCAGTTTGTCTCAACCAAACAGCCTATGTACATCTATTAGGTAATTGAACCAGGTCCCCTTGCATACAGTGTCACAGGAATTCAAACGACAGTCCTTGTAGATCCAGTCCTTGTAGATCCTACAAAGCGAGTCATTATTAGCATAATTATTTGTGTGATCTTCAATCAAGGATGTCATCACATTTTCTTAAACATAACATAGATTAAAAATAAGACGTTATTGATTGGTTCTGAAAGAGAAAGGTCTCAAGTTTCATGTGTAGTGTTTGCCTTCAGTGGCAGTTTTCTTTATACATTAGATAACACTCATAACCTTGTAGCCATTGTGAATACTGAGCTTTCTTTTGAAGCTTACATCAATCATATAATTAAGACATCTTAGTACTACTTTCRCAATCTAGCCAGATTGCGATCTGTGCTCCCTGGGCCTGTTTCTGAAACTTCAATTCCTGTTCTTTCTTTTTTGTATGTGTGCATGTGTCACGTAATTACCKCTCTTCTTTCTTTACGCTTCTTCCAGGTACTCTTTGCGGTTGGTCCAAATTTCTTTAGACTAGCCTTCCTGTTAGCTCTAAGTCTTTCCATTTTATTACAAAGAAAAATTAATTGGGTTCTAATAATGAGGTAGGCATGCAGGGCACTTACCAATGAAATACAATTGTTTGTGCATAATAGAATCTCTGTGGTGGCATCTGCTTGAACAGCTAAATCAAAGACCAACCAAAATCACTGGTTAGAGATAATTATCTTTGCTGTAAAACATGCTCAGATCTATATGGTAAGATAAAAGCTCACCCATGGTATCACTAACCAATACCCTTTTTTTTTTTTTGGGGGGGGGGGGGGGCAGCAATAATGCATTAGTTAAAAAAGCAAAAACATAGACGTCACCTCAGATCAAAATATTCACGTGCTCCAACATTAAGCACCTGATCTTTCATTTTATCGTCTTAATAAAAAGGGGTCTGAGCTTCAAAGGGGTTGTTGAGACTTCATACTACCCTTGCTTCTATGTCTCTTTTTTGTTTCTTCTCAGACATGTCTTTCGATACCCAACGTTCTCTGCTAAATGTGTCATAACATCAATTTGTGTATTAGAGTTGAAGTTTCTTAAAAATTGCTCATTTAAGGCGTTGGACCTCCCCATATGATTTTCTTTACTACTTCAGTTATGCATTGAATAGGCATGAATAGACAATGAAAAAGGTAGATGTGAGGAGGAAAAGATATTTTATAACTGAAAATATTTTTATAGAAATGATGAAGGCCTCCATCATAAGGAAGAAAAGTGAGCTGAATTTTTGATGTATAAATCTGAGATACGGTCCTGCATGTGTCAAATGGATATGTCAGAAAAAGTGACAGTGGTATTTTTTCACTTTATGACCCAATCTGATTCTTATCAAAGTCAGATCTGGCCCATAAAGATCATGGACATTGGCTACTCGATAGACCTAATAAGGCAGGTTTAGTCTTACAGTCTCAATTGCATTTTATCATTGAAGGCGTAAAGCACACTAAAAATTTTGCATTTAAAGCAATGAAAGCCCAGGGTATAATTTAATAAGACACGCTAATGCTGGCAAGACCCCCAATATGCAGGCAATTATATCTCTAGCAGATACATTCACAATGCATAGGTTTGGTAGAATAGCTGTAGTGGTAAAACAAAACCATTTAACCTTTAAATACAGAGAAGGCTTGAGTTTGGTACCATATTCGCGCTACTTTTTCACTCAACTCTGGGCCCAAGTTTTACATTTAGTTATTATTCCCTCTTTCTCCAGAGAGACAAACAGGGACAGGCCCATCACCATGTGAATTAATGAACTGCTGGCAATAATTACAGTTATAGTTGACAGTCATACCGCAGTGCTCTACCTACTAGTTGTGACACTACGAACAACACCTGAGAGGAAGAATTAAATTCTCCAGAAAGGGAAGAATGGGTTAAAAAGGCATATGGAAATTTACACTAGGGATAATTTAAAGCAACTGCTAAGATT
>JAYKAV010000001.1:6017367-6066176 GCA_035582835.1 Phoebastria nigripes
TTTTTTTTTTTTTTTTTGACTTTGGTGTTTCAAGATAGAGTTCACCCTAGAGCGTTGCATTTCCATTCATGAGCATAGTACATACATAATTAATGCAATCTGCTGTCTGTTATGACTAGAGATGACAGAAATTTATGTGACAGCTACCAAATATGTATATATTTGGTTGTTGTGTATATGGCTGTTAATAGGTTTGACTGTATCTGGCATTGATAATATGCCACCAATGTGGTGAAGTTAAACCTATCCCACGTCTTTCAGGCCTGGTGTGTGGTAGGGCTATCCAATTTGAATAGCTCCTTTATGTTCTTTTTCAAACCAAACGTTTTTATTTTTGTCAATAAACTGTGTCATTTATTATAGTTAAGAAAACTCATGTTGTTTGAGGTCTTTATCAGAGTTCCTACAAATCAGGTTAATTGGTGATCAACAGAGCTTTTCTGCCTTTAATGAGGCCTGGTAGCCCAAGGCAAGGCCCAGCTCTTGATAAGGGACTTTCCCTTTCCTTATTCAGGACTCTTTGATCACTTTTTTTTTACTGGGAGAACAACCGCCGGGAATGTCATTGTTTTTTAATTGCCTGATTACCAAATGTTGGAGATAAAAGATAGATGTTCTCAATTAATAACATTTACATAGATTAGCATCACTAACAAGCCTCATTAGTAGCTGCTGACTTTTGTTTAGACTGCATCCCATGTCAGTTGTGCTCTGATAGTGCACTGGTAAGTACGTTCTCCATATTAAAATATATTTCTTTCTAATCCATTTCCATTAATCAAGATATATATATGACATTTTAAAGCACAAACAGACTTTCATTAAAGTTAACTCTTACTTCTCAGAGCATTCAGTGCAAAGTTGGGTATATTAGGAAGTTTTGCATCAAAAAAGCCTTGCCTTCAGGAACATTTGTCAGTCCTGAGGTACATTAAGTATTTAGCATAATAAACAAGCCATCGCAGCCAGTTGCTTAGAGTTCCTCTGCAACTTATGTTGCTGATTTAGTTATTAATTTTGAACCACCAGATCATCTGTTTTTGCTGTGCCTCAGCCTACTCATCTATGAACTGCATTATAGTGATACATGTTTTCCTTAAAAGTGCTTTGAATGTGAGGGCAGAAAATACAGTGGTGGCACTCACAATATATTTAATGAATATCTGTATTGAGAAAATAAATCTCTTCTACACTGTTCTGTTGGTGTGTTATCCTTGAAATCTGACCTTCTGCTGAGGCTGTTCCTCAGCAAAGCACCTTGTCCTAATGATTAAAGCATAGGAGATGTCAAGAGCCTCAGGTTTGCACTCCGGGGAGAGGAAAGGGGAGTTAGAGTTTTTTTGGTCCTCACCCTGAGATTGTCTTTTCCATTGGCCAATGCACTTGCAAGTGCTGTTGGGGTAACAGGAGAAACCTCCCTCTCTCCTTCTAGCAAACCCTCATCAAGTTGGCTGTACTTTAAACACACTTGCTTTTTGGCAGTAAAAATCTATTTGAGAACTTGTGCTTTTCTGCTTCAAGAACAAAACAAAACATGTATCAAGCAAAAGAAAGAAAACAGCACAAGAGCACTGTTAAAAAAAAAGGCTTAACATGTATAGCTTGCCACAAGGGAAGGGAAAATGGTATTCTGACTGAACTGTCAATGAAATCAAGCTAAAAGCTGAAAGATATATAGAATGCCAAATACTTCAGGAGATAGAGATACAGTTCTGCATGTCTTTGTATGTGTGTGTACAATTGGAGATACAAACATGTATGGACTTGTGCAGATTAAAAAATGCTTCTATCTATTATTTTGATCAATGGTCCTCTTTTTTATATTTTCAACACCTACTGCACCGATACACACAAAACCAATATTTTTTACTCCAGCTGCTTGAAAATCTCTAGTGTCATGGCCTTTGCTTCAATGTTGAAGCTGATTTCAGGGTTGCATAAAAAAAGTAAGCTCTATAGTTCAGTCAAGCGTCAACAGTAAAGTGCTAAAGCAGACGCTTTTGTGCTATCAGTGGATGGATTAAATAAATAAATCAATCAATAGTGGATGTAAACTTTTTTTAAATATCTCTTTTCAGTAGAAAAACTAAGCTATAGATTCTTCTACCCTTAGTCTTTAAGACAGAAATAGCTTTGTTGACTTCCACTAGAATCTGTGGTGTAAAATATTTCTCCCTTGTCAGCAAGGGATATCAGAATGTAAAATCAAACAGAACTCAGGAGGGATAACACATTTGTATTTGTCACATTTTTCAGCCTTTTGGTCATGTGTGTTTCATTTTTATGTTTTTTAAAAAGGGAGAAAATAACCCTTGATCTTCATTTTATTGATGCACCTGTTTCATAGGGTAATACAAACCATGGAGCAGAAAACAAAGGCAAGAAAGGTAAGGGAACTGGATATTCCATTTGTGGCTTTGCAGCATAAGATGACAGAACTGTGATTACAGGTATGTGCACGTATTTATTTTTTAATTAAGTATCTGTTTTAGAGGAGAAAAAGTAGTACTAAAATTCTTAATGTGCACAGTACCAAGACTGCTAAGCACCATCATGCATGGTGTCAAAGCCCTAACATGACAGATGTGTTCAGAGAGTGAAATTCATCTTTGTTTATGGGGCCAATGCAGAGCCTGTGAACCACTTAAACACTGTTATGAGGGAGGGACACGGACCACAAACCCACCACACTTGGGCCCTTGAACAGCTTATGGATGGCCATCACTTCGGACTCTGGCTGGGTTCAAGCCGTTTTCCCAAGGGAAATGGTTCTGTGCTGTTATCCGTCTCCTGGACTATCTACTCCACAAATACAAGTTATTATCTATATTTTAGTTCTTCCCCGCTTTTCCTTTTTAAACTTTCACCCTTTGTTTGTGACCAAAACAAAAGAAAAATAAGTAGAGAGAAAGATGAGTCTAAATAAGCAAGCTGGGTCCTTTTCTATACTTACTTTCTGAGTCCAGGTAATTCCAGTGTTCTGGTCCTCCAAATTCTTTGATTCATGTTCAGCCAACCAGAATATTTTCCCTCTTGACAAGGTATAATTTCAATGGAGCTGTGTTTTGTCTCTGTATGATGCACTTCATATTTTTCATGATTTTGCATCCCTCATACCACACACTGTCAATTAAAATGATAGCTACTTATGTGGGACAATAAGTGACTATGAGGGAAGGGATATGTGGAGGCAATTTACAACCCCTAATTCAGCTCCAGGGATGTGCTCCAGCACAGCTACCCTGCGACGGCTGTGCCAGGTAATTTGCTGGAACACTCCACTGAGGCATCAGCTTGTTGATTGCCTGATGTGTAAGAGGCCTCAGACTGGGTCATATTCAACAATTAGTTTTGGTTGGGAAATCGGGAATATTTCTTTCAACATTTGTTTCAAAATATATTACATGCTTCCATATTGCAAGGGTTAAAACATGCAGAAAGAGGGAAGCTTAAATAAAATACTAAAGAAATTAAATCACTGTTTTGGTCGAAACAAAACATTGCAGATTAACCTAAGATCATTTTGTTTGTCGCATTGCAATAAACCTTTACATCTGTACTTAAGTACTGTCTGACGCAAATACCATTTAGATCTTTAGGTTCAGCAGCAGAATAAAAAACCCCGAACAACTATTTATCACCTAGATCTAATCTTGACCACATTTTCTTCTTAGCTAGTAGAATATTCTAAAAAGAAACAGATGGTTTTAACCATCTTTCCAGTACCAAAATATAAAACTGGTTTAATTAGTGTGTAAGCAGTCATGGCCATGCACTACATGTGCAGCTCCCTGCAGCATATCTTCTCTCCTCTGTCAGTGTTGAAATTCTCCCACTCCCATTACTCCTATAAACCTTTAGGCCAGATCTTCGATTGATATAAATCAAAGCAGCTCCACTGACTTGGATGGAGTTGTGCCAATCTGTGGAAGTTGAGATTCCGTGTTCATGTCTTAATTCTTGTTTATTTTTTTCCCCTGCCAAATGTATTAAGAAAACAGGGGAATATAGAGGAAATTCCAAATGCTGTTGTAGCATTCATTCATGGTTTGTCCCTTTCAACAAACGCAAATACACCAGAATATTTTTTTTTCTGAACRCTGTTCTCGTTTAAATATACACTTTTAAATAAAACAGGAGATTTGCTAAGGAAATGATGCAATTAGAAGCATATTCTTACAGAATCTACCCAAAGGAGAACTGCAAAGAAGATGAATTTAAATAAAACGTCTTTTCCACTGTATAGAAAACAATTTTTGTAATTGTATTTTTTTCAGTATTTTATACCATTCTAATTCCTAGAGAAATTATGATTTTTGACAAAAACAACCCATTCCTAYTTAAACCACATACCGATTTAGGGCAGCTTAGTGGATAATGCAGCCAGAGTTCACCTACAGGACCTCGGTTTGAACCAACTTCAGGTTATAACCTAATTGGCTTCTTCGTCTCAGCTCAGTGTCTCCAGGTCAGGCTATGGATCACTGCCAAGGCATTAGGGAAACTTGCAGCAGAGTTGCATGGCCTGAAGATCGACAACTTCAGTTACAAGCTCTGCCTGTCCTGACCCTGATCCTTCACTTGCACGAATATCCTCTGCCTGCTTAAAAGAAGAAAGAAAATCCACACTCTCTCCAGATCAAAGGCGTTATTTGTCTTTGTCTTGCAAGGCATCCAGACAAGGAAAAGGTATAAAAAGATGGGTTTGTTTGTTTGTTTGCTTTTAATTTGAATAAGGATCAGAACTCTGGGAAAAAGTCATAGAAGCTAAATGAAATCGGTGGAACAATAATGTTTATGATGTAGTGGCTTTGAAGCAATTGGACCCACGTGATCAAAGATTTATGATTTCTAGAAAAGAAATAAAAGGATAGGTCTAAGAAGTGGGACAGATCCAGAGCCATCCCATTWTCACAGCTGGAGAAGATTATTCTTACTATTCAGTTAAAACAAACAAACAAGAAGTTAATTCTTCAGCTTAGATTTCATTATGTTTGGACTAGATTCATGACGGAACTGGTTTCAGTGGAGCATAAAATCCATACCTTAACACCAGAGTATTGAAATGAGGAGACAGTAAAGAGGTGTCAGAAGGGCGTGACCTACACTAGACAATGTTTTTTTGAAGAAAACAGAATTTTTTAATTAAGTCCCCTGAAGAATCTCTCTTGCTTTATTGGTCGTTTCTCCTAACGGACTAGATATCCAATGAGATCTTTTCATGTTTCTTCGTGGAAGGGCTCTCTCTTAATAATCTTCCATTGTTTTTGACTGCTGTGTATGAAATAAGTATATTCATTTCTTCAGCAAATCAACCGGTAGATAATTTAAGCCTGACTATATTTTGGATTTATTAGACCCGCTTGATTTCCTTTTGCCTCAAAATGTCTGGCAAGAACTATTTTTAATTAAAAAAATGTACCTATAAGTAAGCAAGTAGGCAGTCACAAAATAATTTATTTTCCATAGGAGTGTAAAATATAGCCACAAAACAATCACTTGAAGTTGAAATTTTAAAATTCTATTCTCAAAAACTGATTTTTAAGAAGATTTTGGAGTTTTACATTTGGGTGAGAAGAAAGTGCAAAAGAATGTTAGTGATTTGTTTTTCCTTCTTTTTTACATTTTTTTTTTTTTCAAATTTCCTTTTGCTGCTTCAGAATTTCTAAGTATTTTCTGGCTTTTGGAAAGTGGCCAGAGGAAAAAGGTGGCTGTCATTTAGTCAGAATCTAATTTTTCCAAACTAGAGGAAGAAATTAAAGTTTACAGAATGGACAAATGGAGAGGAATAAGAAAATAATTAAGTGGAGCCAACTCTGTCCCAACAAATAACCAAACGCAAACCCACCAAATAAAAACAAAACAAAAAGCCAAACCACAAGTCATGTTGTTTCAAATGCTTTAAAAAGCAAGCAAATGCCAAAAAGGGGAGGAGACATTTTGGGGGGTATTTTTAGAGTAATAAGATGCAGGACTTAAAGTGAATTATGGTGCAAAGTATTTTGGAAAAAAAAAATTAAATTATGAACAGTGTTCCCATTTCGCACTTTTCATAAGTACTTTTTTCCTCCCTTCCAGCATTCTTTCCTTGTATCTCTTTTTCTTTGTACTGCTTCTAATGATAGTGATGTTTAGTTTTACAGGGTCAGATGTACCACAATTTAACCAGTTTATTCTGGGACACCGAGCAGGACTCCAGCGTTTCATGCCCTGGGACAGCCCCTATCACAGAGCACTTTCYGGGAGAGCATCGGGATGGGTGAGAGGCAGGAGATGGAGCTACTGGTAGTAGGTCTGGTTGTCACCCTCAACCCCAAAATTGGCATGGCTGGAAATGAATGCCACTAATAATTTTTGGCAGCTTCAGCATCATGTGGAAGTCATATTTGCTAGATTTCAGCACTGATTTCTGCACCAGCTGAGAGGTGAGTTAGGGCCTATAAATTCCCTGTTTTTCCTAGAAACTGAAAAAGGAGAAAATTCTTGGATTGGTGATTGTGAGTGAGGAATGACTGCCGTGACTCTGTTCACAAGAATCCTCATGGAAGCCACCAACAGGACAATTCAAGTCAAAACTTGACTAACAGGTAGCGGGTGCCTCTTACAGTCCTTAATCCCATTATCTGCCAGGTTTGGCAGAAAAGGAGAACTCGCCATCTCAGCCCTGCGCCCTTGACACAGGCACACTGAGACAGCATTGCCAGGTGCACGTGCCACAGGCTGAGATTCATCTGCCATCGATTCCCATGGAATCGGACTGAAATTATCTTTTGTTACATTTTGAATATGCCATTTATTAAATTCAGGCACGCTTCTGGGCTGGGAATTTCCCGAGTGCTTGTTAGGAATATTATTTTTGAGTCATTTTCCATTGTTTGCAATTTCTGATGCATTCAAATACTACATTAGGTCCCCAGAGCAAAACCTCCCTTTTGATAGACCTCATCTGACAGCAATCTTGGGAGGGAGCTTTAAAACTCAAACACCAGTTTTGAATGCTGGAAAAAGCTGCCCAAGAGATAAGAAAAGAGGAGATAACTGGTAGTTCTCTTTCATATCACCCTGAGAATCTCTTGAATATCTTATAAAAGAAAAAAAGAAAAACATGGCAGGAATCAATTCAAATTAAATACCGTAGAAAATATTTTCTAGAGAAATCAAAATGCCTCTTACATGAATTCGAGCTGCACACCTCAAATGAATTTTTCCATTGCGTGTTTTTCACTATATGAGTGGGTATAAAATGCTCCATAGATAGTCCTGTCATCTTTCCCTATCACATTGCAAATATGTTTATGCTTGAGACTTACTGCCTTTTCCTACAGTGAAAATAAATAGCGAATGTTCTTTTCTATTCACCATGTTACGTGTTTTAGAAACTTCCAGAAATAAGTCAGAACAGCAATATTTATATAGTTAGGCCTGGCATATTTGTGTATATTAGGTAAACATGGTTATTTGGAACCAAGCTGTGCCTGTATGGTTTCTTCATGCTGTTTTGTTGTCTAGAGGCACAACGAGGCCAATTTTTTAGAAGAAAAATGTGCCATATAATTGCCACTTTGTGATGCATTCAGCTAAAATTATGGAAAAAAAGAATCTCGGTTCCCCCTTTGATGCATTGTGCTGTTGTTCCACTGTAGCTTTTACGAGCTTTCCAATGCAACCGTCCTGCTCAGTAAGAGAAAATACCTGAATTACATACACAAGTGTACGCGCATACACACACACGCATACTGATAAGGTTTGTCTAACCCCTGACTTGAGCACACATTTCAAAAATTGCCATAGAGAAAAGGATATATTTGTTTGAAGGGGAAGAAAAGCAACACTGTTAAGAAAGGTGCGAGCTGACATGGTAAATAAAAGCAACACAAGTGAAGGCACAATTGGAGCAGGCAATAGTTGGGAGATGTGATTCAGCACTTAGGCTGGGAGATTATGTTTAACATGAAGAATAGAAAATATAAGGCAGCTTCTCCTGCTGTATATTCATTCTAATATGTCAAATGGAAAAATGAGGGACCTAGCTCATTTTGAGAGCAACGCCACAAAGGGAAATACCGTGTAGTTCCAAGTTTTCACGTATTGCCATTAAAACTGTGTGAAAACTTAAGGACAGTATTATTGGTGCAGTAAATCATTCAATAGATCCACACAATATTCTGTGGCACCAGGATGATTTTTTAAAAGGATGCAATTATGTTTTCTGTAGGGATGTTCGTCAGGACAAAGATGACCCTTTGGAAAACACCTAGCATGGGGTTTTTTTGACATTGTCACAACAGAAGCACAGTAACAAGCACCTCTTTCCACTGCCTGTAGACAGTTTATTTATGCAGGAAGAAAATAGGAGTAACGCTAGGATATTTATGTTTAGCATCAAAGAAAAGCCTGGTTCAGGCCAGCACACAGGAAAAATTGCTGAAAATCTGTTTATCATGGAGAGGTTATCTCTGTAATGCTGCCAAAAGCAGTAAAACATCGTGTTACCTGTGATGTGATTGCCATCTGACTGAAGGGATGGATTTACCTTGCTCACACCAGTATTTCTGTAAAAAGAGTTTGTGCATTTGTGGTGGTTTTGCCTTCTCACTTTTACTGGCTTCTTCACCATTCTATCTTGCAGATCAGATATTGGGAAATGCATTCAAGATACCTATAGTCTTCCAAAAATGGCATAGGACGTGCATTTTGTTCCTGCAGCATGTTGGGAGTTGGAAGATAACCCATACTTATGGACTGAAAATCAAAGAACTGTGTGTAAACCTGGAATTTAAATTTAATTCACTTTTTGACATTTTGTTTCTTCCTGCTTTGGGTTGAAAATGCAGAATTTCAAATCTTTTGAAAAAAGTTGATGCCTTGGAAATATTTAGCTTTGAAGGCATCAGCATAACCATTTTACAACAAATGCTGAAACCAAACTTTCTGTGTTGAAAGCATCATTTGAATGCTTTGTGTTGAAAAATGGAATATTCTTTTAATTCAATATATTTAAAAATTCCTTGTTGAAAATGTAACATGTTCGTTTCATCATTTTTAAAAGTTTTCATACAGATACATTGACATCTCTGCATGTGGCAACACGTGCCAGAGGGTATGTAATTTAAACCCAAAATATTAACATTTAATCAGAACAGTGAAGTCAAAATGAAACAGGAAAATCTGACGGATGATACATAAATAAGAATAAAATGAAGTAAGACTCCATTTTATAACCAGTCATCAGCACTGTAGTCAGAGCTGGTAAAACTTACAAGCTGTTTCAGCTGAAATGAAATGACATTTTTGACATGATTTTTTTCTGAAATTTTGCAGTAAGTTATACTAATTTAATTTCCTATGAAAATGAAATTCCCCTGAGTCCAGAATCCAGCTCAAAGCACAGTCATCTCTTGTCACAAGACGTCCAAGTCACAAATCATGTAGACATGAAAGACCATCAGGCTAGTTTTAACAACTGGAAATTTCTTCTGATGGCTGGACTCTGACCACAAAGAAATATATCAGGATACCTTTCTACTGAAAGAATCAATCTTTAATAAACAGAGACTTTTTTCCTTCTCCAATTACCTGCAATTTTCCAAATGTGAGAAATGGGAACACCTTCTACTCCTTGCCATTGGACAGAAGTGGTAGGCATGTTTTCATTTTGTAGGGAGCATGGTTTGAGCTGTCTGCCAGTACTTTCACAACCCACTTTAGATCAGCCACATCAAGGAAAACTTATGTTCAAATTATTTTTCATATTTCAAGAGACAAGGTTTACGATACCTCTTGTTCACAGGTGGTCAGTTCAAGGGCTCATTAAAAGTTATACAAGTTTCCTATTGATAAATATGTGGAAATTATAGTCAAACTGTCTTAAGAAGTCACAACCATTAAAGAACATGTGCAGCATTAAAGGGAAATAACAAATTATTATTTAATGAGATGACTAGTCTTGCTATTGTTGCCTTATTTTCAAGTAACACTGAAACAGGCTCCCTGGTGTTTGTAGTTTCTGGCTATCTTTTTTTTTTCCTCCTCATTATTAATTCTTTTTTTCTCCATGCTAATCAGCCACAGTGCTATGTRTTTGGAAGACTGATTTTTATACTTCATTCCCTTTGGATTTAAGAGTTACTCGTAGGCCTAGCCAAAGACTTAGGCAGTAGGTAAAGTCAAGGGCACACCTCATGACCAGCACAACACACACTCACATGCAGAGTTTATGTGACTGTTACACCTCCAGGTTAAAGTTCATTGAGGATTTCCATAAATCCAATGGGTAATGTGCCAAATAAGATTAGAGAAGACTTCACATTATTGCACAATCCAATGAAAATATCATCTGCTAAGCTCCTTCTGCTGGCGACTGGAAGTAGGTAGCCAATATTAGCAGGTGTTTGTCTCAGAGGCAAAGTGAAGGCGCCCGCACAGAAAGTGGGAGCAGCGATGGTAACTTCACCTGTGGCAAAGTCTTCAGTAAGAATGCAATTTTTAAAAGCTGAAATTCTGATCATTGCCCTGTTGTGTCATATTCTTCTCTTTACCTTTGACTACATTATGTTTAATCTCACCCTGTTTTATATTCCCAAATGTATCTTTATTCAAAATTCTGTTTAAATTTATCTAGCTGTACTTTCATATGCTATCTAATTCCTGACATTGTATTTTCACATGCAGAATCGCATTAATAAACGGAGCAGGTGGATTTTTACATCTGATCTGTGCCTGTTTTATTTATACACATATTTTTCTTTCAAACCTTGACCTGCAAGAAAACAAGAAAGAAGAGTGAATTTTGATACCTACATCCAGGCACTTACACAATAATCATTCAATATGTTTGTATTTGAGAATAAAGCAAAATGAATTTTTTTTTGTTCCATGAGGCAATAGTAGAGGGAACCTTAAAGAGGCAGGTGCATTTGCATTCTGTATTTGTCTCCTTCATAAATGTGGTTAACTAATTGCCTCTCCTTTCATCAGTTCTCAATCCTTTGTCCCCGAACACAAGCAGAGTCAGATTCTGATACCATCACTGAACTTGATGAGCACCTGACTCCATTAGTCATCCTCTTGAACTCAATGGTCCAGATTCTCAAATGGTATATATCAGCATAGTCCATTCCCATAATCAAAAAAGGTAACCTAAGGAGATGATTTGTGGAATAAGGTCCTACATGGTGAGAGTAAGAAAATCTGAATCATAATGTTATAAAACTTTATGGAGCATCTTTATCCATAAAGCCTTAAAAAAGTAAAGTAGGAATAAATACTTTCGGAACAATTAGCTATGTTATTCTTAGAGAACATGGTTTGATGCAACATGATCTGTAGTTCTGCTCAGGGGTAGAAATGAACATATATGATATGCAGAAGTTTATGCAATTACTTTAAAGAATTTAACCTGTTTAAAGATTGTCCAAGAACAGATTGTGACTTTTTTCAATGTGGTCATTATTCACAATTGTTGGATAACAAATGTAATCCTTGCTGTTACTTGGGAATAACCCTAAATGTTACTTGCAATCCATTAATTGTGAATATTGCATACTGACTCTCCTGTAACTGAGATGTATGACAGATGCAAATAAATGGTACTGTTACAGCAGCCTGTCTAGGTGGACCTTACCTTTATAAACTGCCATGTTTGCATAAAAAAAGGTTTTGCTTCATTGCAGAACAAACCCTACTTCATGACGCCCACTGGCTAATAGCTTGTACAGTCCCAGAAATACAGCTGCAGTAATGTTTACAAAAAGTTGAATGGAGCAGGCTGAATACAAGATCCTGTCTAGAAGTGACCAAAAGCAAAATTTTGGAGTTGCAATAAAGGAACAGTGCCCGAGTCCTAATCCTCTGATGTCAACATGGAGGAATGATGAATTTCCACAATTGGTGTGCAAAAATGATGTCCTCAACCACAGCCTTGGCAATCAGTCAGACCTCAGAGTAAATTAATGCAGTCTACAGCTGTTCTAAATTTTGCCAAAACAAAAAACATAAAAAAAGAAGCATGTATCCCATTTCTGGTGTGATTCTCATTTGCTTGTTCTCCTCCTGGCTCACTGCCATTTGCCTTCCAGTGACTCTGTTATAACAAGGAGGCACAGAAAACATCTCTCATCTCTACTTCTCCCAGATCTTTAATAGCACAGTGGTTAGGGAACACATGCAGAAAGTGAGAGATTGAATTTTAGTGTCTGCAGGCTGAGGAAGAAACAGACTTCAGATCTCCCTTACGAAGCCTCCAGAATATGGCTGCTGTCACTGGGACCATGGCTAGCAGTCTTCAGCTCATACGTAGGGTAAGGAGCTTCTAGGCAAGCAGCAAAGACACGGTAGCACTCACTCAAGTTACAGTCACGTGTCCTTGCGGTAGGGAGTCCATCCTCTAGTGTTTATAACTTACATAGTATACTACGCAATTCAACTTTGTTGACTTCTCTGGAAACACAGTTAATCCGGTACTGAGTGTTTGTAAAAGACCAACCTGATGCGTGGTGAGGAAAAGCGATAAAAATAGAGTTCTGCTCTTTACAGCTACTTCCAAAAGTACCATCCTATCAGTGAAAGTGGGAAAGGTCTGCTAAGGCAATACATCCCACACCGGCCAGAGATGTAGGTTCATGGGGGATAGGATGAACTTTATAAAACACTTTTAATCTTTGGCCTTTAAGCAGCATAGCCAACAACAGGTTCACATCAGGATAGTGGCATTAGCCAAGACAAGTTTACAAATCCCTGAGTGTGCTTCCATCATCCTGAGCTTGAGATATCTGTCAGTCCATAGCAGATGCTGCTGTTGCTGTGCATGTGTCATGTTACTGAAACCCCTAGATAATGATTACGACCGATTATACAAGATGCCATGTTCCTTAATCATATCACTTACATTTCTGCTGAACGGCAGTGACAAGGTTTTGAAAGGAGAAGATCACAGCTGTCCAATAAAAAAAAAAATCAGATAAAACAGACAGTGTTTGCAGACAGAAGATTATGCTAACCTGAAAAGTAGCTTTAGTGCTGTTGATTTTTGCACTCTTCCTAACTGAGCTGAGYCCTCATTCATCCTCTCTGTTTGGCATCACATCTGAAATGGAGGTGATTGATGCACGAGCATGTATATTTCTGATTTTTTTTTTTTTTTACACGTCTTATTTACAATTTTCTGTTCTCCAAGTGAGCATTTGAGCGTTTGGGTTTTTTTTTCCTCCCCTTCCCTCGCCAAGATTACAGGTCTCAGAGTACCAGGAACTGAATACCAGTTCTGATGCAGACAGCTGGAGTGAGAAAATCCCCTCCCTGCCCTAGTGGTAACCCCAGCTCTAAGCTGAAGACATTCCCTTCCTTTATATGCTGGCTCATTTTGGAGTCTCTCTTGTGCAGAGACTGCCAACTGTCCTGAATTAAATGCAATGCATTTCGATATGAGTTACTGCCTACTAATGACTGAGCAAAACCAGTGTATTCATTTAAGTAAAGAGTTCAAGCGGGGTTCCAGGAACGAAGAGCCGTATGCCCTACTAACAAAGCTATCTAGTTCAGTGCACAATCTGAACTATGCAAAAGAAAGAACCTTATACTTTTAAGCAGTTATAATGCAGTACTATACCACTTAGAGTTTTCGGTGGAAAAGTCAGATGTAATTACTATTTGACACAAAGGGATTTTTTTTCCTAGCTCTGCCGACATTCTATTTTAAATAATTAAAAGTATAATTTAAAACTTAAATTGATCATTTCAATAGACCTGATCCTGTCCTCAGAGAGAGCCACTTGTGTCATTGTTAAACTGTTGATCAGCCCAGTGTCACTGTTTCTCCTTCATCAGAACATGTACCATCAGATCTATAATTCTTTTTCGCTTATGATGGCAGAGCTCCAACACGGGTGTAGTTTGACCCAGGTTAAGCAGATTTAGCTAAATGCATAAATTGTTCACATTCTGTCATGTGAAAGATATAGGCCTTGAGCCAATGTTGGGAATACAACTGATAGCCCACCCAATGGAGAAAGTAATGTATATGTGCAAATTTTCACAGATTCATGTGTCTGGACACTACTCTCTTTGACTCCTAATTGTCCAAAGGAGGTACATGGGTTGAAATGATGTCTTTGATTTTCATGAAAGTTTAGATGATTGTGCTTTCTGGCATGAACGTTCACAGAAAGCAAATTTGAAGGCTGTACAACTCACTGAAAGCATGCTTTCAATTTCCTTTCGGTTTTTCTGGCCCATTTCCACCRATAAAATCACATGAAGAATAAGCCCATAAGTCAACTAAGAATAAGTCAAATGGCCTTCATGGTATAAACCACAGACCTTACAGGATGCCAATGACCCCTGGAGGCAAGGTCTATTCCCCTGGATTTCTTGCGCCATTACATGGAGTCTGGTTTCCAGTGCCTCCCTGTCCTCCACCAGCTTTGGTGGAGCTGTGCTATCAGAGATGTCCTCCAATACCTGTACTATCTTTTCAGACTAATTTTCATCAGTGTACAAGGGAATGATATTTATCCACATGGCAGAACTTTAAGAAAACAGAACTGAGCCCTGGAAGTATCATTAATTTGTGCCTTAAACTATCATTTTAAACTATTAGTTGTTAAACTAATACTTCAAAGAGTTTCAGTCTCCAGGATTTTCTGTTCTACACAAGTTATTAAAGAAACTTCTTCAGGAAATGTCCAAGTCATAATGTAAATGTCTAATTTAAATAATAAGCCTACGTTTAACCTGTGATAAGCATCAAAACAATCTTTCCCATAATCAATGTTGGAGACACTGATGGAGATTTCCTCCTTTTCCCTTTAGAATATCCTCAACTCTGGATACTGGACTTCACTAAAAATCAGGAATATGTATGTAAATTAAGATATATAGCCCTATAATTGCCGCTAAGGTAAGTTATACCCTCCTAAATAAAGATGGTTGCCTAGGGTTTGCCTAAACCCCCTAAGATGACATCTATGGCCCATATGTGACCACATGTGGTATAAATAAAATGGAAGTATAAAAGAGAAAGAGATAAACATATAATTAAAAACAGCATAACAAACACTTGTGCTCATTCATTTTAATGACTGCATGCTCCAGTTTATAGAGCAGTTGCAGATCCATGCCGTAATAGCTGTGTTGACCACATGCCATAAAATACATCAGTGTAGGCTGGGTCCAAATTATTCAATACTTGTAATAAATCCATCCCATTAACTGGATAAATATGCACAAGCAACTACTCTGGTGATAATGCTGGAAAGTGGCATGTTGTTATTTAGCAGCAATGCTAGCTAGTGGGACCTGATAAATAGTAATACTACCGCCTTTTATTAAGAAACAAACAAACAAACATTAGTTTAACATTTAAGATCTCATAACTATGTCTTTCCTTCTGTCATCCGTAATTTGAACTGCAAAAGAGATTGTGGCCTTCAAAGCTTCAATTCTGATTACTTTTTTGTAAGCCTAATAAAAGGCATCAGTCACACCATTTATTTGTGAAAATGAAATCTTCATATATTGAAGGTCAATTTTAGTTGAACTAAATAATCAGCAAAAGTCAAGGTTCCTTTACCATTAAAATTGTCCATGCTATGGGTCTTTTGATATTCTATGCTTAACCTTGAATCATACTGTGTATGTTGTATGAAGGGAGGATAGTGAATTCACGTTACAGTATAATGACTGAGTCATCTTGGCCTTGATTTTCAGCTGGGTAAAGGAGATATCCAACAAATATAGGACTTCTTTAAAATTATTTGAAATTAATACACTCTTGAAGTACTTCCTCTCACCTCGGAATAAACAGCAGGTCACCTAAAGTCTACAAACAGCTTTTAGTTACAGTGTTATGAAATATTTATTATCACTCCTGAATATATTTCTTAAAGTTGAAAGATGGTTACATATAACTAGAGCAAGTATTGATATTGAGAAAGGCTTTGAGGTTTGCACAGAAGAAATCGCATGATAATTAAATATTTACTGCAGTCTGCGATCAAAATGCCCCCACCACTGCAGGCTGGCTGGCTCTTCCAGGCGTACAGCCCTGCGTTACCGTGCCGAAAGCTGTCACGTTGGGCCAACTGTGAGGAGGATTTGTGTAAGCAGCTCGCTACTCGCAGTTTGAGTAYGAGAAGTGGCACTCAGACTGCCCTGCTTCTGCCGTCTCAGCTGAGAGGAGGGCGAACCGAGAGTATGTGGGCTGCTTTGCACGGACTAGTGGGGCAAAGCTTGTCAGAAGATATGCTGGCTAAGGAGCTTACAGATTATGCCTTCAGAAGGTGCATTCCCCTTGGGAAAAGGGAGCGGAATAGCATTAGGCAGAAAATTGTATTATTTTGTAAAGATGCAAGATATATGGCTGGAATCTGGGTGCTGTGGTTGCAAGCTAGCGTTCCCTTTGGCTAGAGCATGCCTAAACTTGAGCTTAATTTTATTTAACGTCCAAACTGATTAAATGCACACGTGCCTTCAAGCACATACTTCATGACCTCTGGAATACCGTGAAAAAGAATGAGGTTTTCCCACTGTCTGTGATCCTTACTTAGAGTGCAGAAAAGTCATGCACGACCCTCTATCCCATCTAACCCATAATGCCATGAGGGAAACATGGACCAGAAAAGACGGTAAGAAGCTGCTCCCTGAAAAATGATGTTGCATGCAGCAAGTGGCTAAGGGATACTTCATCTACCTGTGACCTGAAGACAATGCACAAGCCAAAAACATGCTGGGTTCAATTATAAAAGACTCTCAGACCTGTGCTTCACTTAGTAAACTAACCATAGTACCAACGTAGTTACTTATGGAAAAACACATTTTTGAGAAATGTTGTCTGATGTCTTTAATATTCAGATGAATCAGTAACAAAATAATTTCTCTAACTAGCTGACATGGTACTTGAAAGATAGTCAAAGGGTTTTACATTCACAAAGTGCTTTACTAAGTAGATAGCCAAGGACATGTATGTAGAGACAGGACTTTCTAGACCCAGTTTTGGCAATGAAGATGGCAGAGCAGCTTTATTAGCAACCTGCAGGTGCAGAAGATGTAAATCTGAGTCCTCTCCTTGGTTTGCCCCAAAAGCTTTCCCTCTCTCTATCTCCTCCCTTTTCAGTACAACTATAAAATAGGTATTTGATCATTTGCACTGAGGAATGAAAAGCCAAATCAGCGTGATACCGCCAACCCCAGATCAGGGCAGGGTCAAGCTGGATGGAGGCTGTGCATGAAGGACATTGACCTGAAAGAACTGGCAGGGCAGAGCTCTTCACAAGCACGAGTACCTCCTCATTTTTAAAACAGAGGTTTAATTAAAGAATATATTCAAATCAGTTGGCTCAGAGATGTGTTAAAAGCATCACATGCAAAACTGCCAAGAGTAAGAAGCAGTGCAGGTTTACAGCTGTGTCACACTGCTTACTCCAGTGGAATGAGTTTTGATTTTGATCGGTGTAAATGAGATTAGACCGAGGCCTGCATCTTATCTCTCTGGAACTGGATATCTGGAGATGACTTAAAAATATCTATTTTGTGTTTCTAAAGCAGTCCTGCACCGAGATACAGTTTGAGGGATTTACCTGCTGAAAGACCTAGAGAAAAGTTGTACAACGGGAAGTGAAAACTATGTATAAAAATAATCAAGGATGTACAGGCTGGAAGGGTCTTTCTATTCATGATCATTCTGTTCCAGCAAAAGGAATTTTTAACCTGTGGATTCCTTAAATGTTTTTTTTTTTTCCAAAAGCCGTTCCTATTCCTCCTGAGAAAATTATTAACTAGAAGCAAAGGATATGTTGATTTTAGTATTGATTATCCAGTTCTGAATTTTAACTTTCTTTTCAAAGTTTCAAGTTTAATGACAGGTCAGAAGAATTCTTAATTGCAAACCCCACACCAGCAAACAAAAGTTTCTGATGCAGGACTGAGAGTTGGTACTTGCCGCATAAAACAAATTCTTTAAAACCTTGTCTCAAAATGGTTCAAACTGATACTTTTTTTTTTTCCAGAATATCTGCACTAAAGAAGAGGCAGTGTCAGGCAGTCTATAAATAGAACAGTACAGTATGAACTTTTGAACTGTGAAATCTGGGGGATGTAATCTTCCTGCTAAACAGAGGCTTACAGCAGATATTAAATGCTCTGATAGGAGCTTCGCCAGTGTTTGAACTGTCTATTAGAGGAAGGGAAATTGTGAATTGTTGTTAGCACTGTGTGCCGGTGTGGTAGCGTTAAGGTTGTTTCAGAATCGCTCGTCCTAGCTGAATAAGCTGGTTTGGCTATTTTTCTATGTGCGTGTTTGTGCATAAATATACTGTGGCCAAACAGCTTACCAGTATTAGATGTCTAAAAAAACCAGTCTTTGGATCTAAAACAATTAACTTAGCAGACATTTAGATGTTATGACGCACTCCTTAAGCAATGGATTCATTGGAAGAATCAGCCGATACTACTGTTTGCATCACTTTTAGTGGAGCACTGCTTATTTTCATCAGCTGAGAATCTGTCCCATGGGAAGTACCACCCATAAGAGTTTACAGCAATTTCCCCGGTGCTGTCGAGTTCCCGTCTGTCGGGCTTTGAGCACACACAGGACAGTGCCCCCTTTTTACACAAGAAGTAGCTGAAAAGCAACGTCACTTCCCAATATAACTGTTACGCTATAAATTAACATTCACGTCATGGTTAAATCCTTGTAGCAGTTGTGCTGTATGGAGAAGCTGCTTTTCAGAGACGTGGTGCCTAGCCTGGGCAGTTTGTGGGGAGGGGGAACGGAGACCCCTCAGCCCGTGCTGGGCTCCAGGCACTTATAAAATGGAGAGGCAGAGGCACTTGTAACACTTTTTTGTCTGGTAGCACCCACGTGCGTTTGGAATGTTTTAGCCATCGATGTTTTCAAGCAACCATCACGGCCACAAATTGGACTAGAAACGCACAAACCCCCTGACTCCAGGAGCTGGGATTCTAAGAAAAACTGCCAGCATCATGTGGATATTCAGGAAAATCACATCAGCAGGTGTTTTTCCAGGGACTGGAACGACCAGGGACGCTGCAACTGAAAAGGAGAAGAGTGCCTACAGCAAGGTGCCACAGTGGGATGGAGGTCCCTCCAAACGAGGCCAGCCACCAAGTGGGAGCATCCCTTACCTGCTCCCACAGCTGCCATTTGGGTGGGTGAGGGGGCTTTTCACCATGGCCCCGCCCTGCCCTTCCATAAAAGAGTGGAATGAAGGCCACAGGGTTTGGCTGCTGGAGGAGTGGGTTGCTGTGGTGTTCCCTCATGAGTGCAGGCAGCTGTGGGGCTTCACCAGGACCTCGTTAGGGCTGGGCTGCCTTCCCCTCCCATCAGTCTCCAACATGAGGATCTACAAGCATTTCAGAGAAGGASACCTTCCCACAAGGCTTGGTCCCATCCGTGGAGAGATGTTGATCTGAGGGCAGCAGACATGTGAGTAACCCGAAGGCTACCAAGACCTTTGGTCCCTCTTGGTTGTGTGAGGGTCTGAGTGTGCCAGGGCCATTGCTGGGGGTTCTGGGTAGGGTAGACTGGGGCTGCTGAGGGCTTTACTAAAGCCAGCAGCAGCTCTGGGTGCTCCCTTCCTTAAGACACCCATTTTTGTTTGTGGAAATTGCCCTCAGTGTGTGGTAGGGAGGGTTTAAACCCTGATGGCTGGCACCCAGCTGGCTGAAGATGGGGTTGGTGGTGGTCCTGGAGGCCCCTGGTGTGGCAGAGACAACACACCTCTGTGGTTTCAAGCTGGCTGTGTCTTAACGGTGATTTCTTTGCCCTCTTGCACAAGTGTTTGGGTTGTGTTTTCTGTTGGACTCTTTGCGCCTGGCGCTGTGGGTCATGGTGGTGTTTGCAGGGCCCTGCAGCATGGAGGTGTGTAGCACGCCCTGGCAGTGAGTGCGTCCGCTACCCACACAGGTTGTGGGTTATAATCATAGAATCATAGAATAGTTTGGGTTGGAAGGGACCTTTAAAGGTCATCTAGTCCAATCCCCTTGCCATGGGCAGGGACATCTTCAACTAGATCAGGTTGCTCAGAGCCCTGTCCAACCTGACCTTGAATGTTTCCAGGGATGGGGCATCTACCACCTCTCTGGGCAACCTGTGCCAGTGTTTCACCACCCTCAGTGTAAAAAATGTCTTCCTTATATGTTCATGAGCATCTTGGAAGAGGGGTTTGTTGGTGCAGTTTCTCAAGGTGTTCCTTTGCCTTTGTAAACTAAAGCTTCTTGATGAAGGCCAGAGTGAGTAAGGATCTTCACCTCATYGTGTAGGTGACTTCTGTCTGGTTCAACGGTGTCCTTTGGGTACTGAGTTTGCTTGGTGGGCTACAAGTGGAAAAAAAGCCAGATGTGACACCAGCATGCCTAAATTTAAGCTTTGGAAGTTAGTATGGGCTCCACAGACCTCTGAAATCTGGCCCTGAGAACCGAATGCTGTTCTCCCCGGTGAATTTGCCATGTAAATTGCTAGAGACAGGGGGTTCACTTACTTTACTTCTGTAGATAGACTAATGTGTTGATTGTTTTGCCATCTTTCTTTTTAAATCTGAAGGAAAAATTCGAATAAAACCTAATTATCTCTCTCTGTTTCTGAACAGTTTTGGAAATTGCAAAGCAATCAATATTAAGTACACTTTACACCAATTTAGAGACATATTCTGTCCAGACATGTGCTTTATAGAGCTCTGATTTTTGTGTAATTTAGGCTGAAAAGTAGGGTAATGTGGATTTTCCAATTAGCTTATGTTAAGTCAGTGTTCTTCCACCTGAATATTTTTAATAGCTTGGTTTTTAAAAGCATGGGTGTATAGGTCCAAAGGAGGCGAATACAAAGGAAGATAATCTTTTCAGAAGGATGAAAGACAAGTAGATTAATGCAGAGTTTGAGATTTTGTGAGAAATTCAGGCACACAGGCTAGTGCTGCAGGGAGAGCTTCTGCTTGTGAAACTGTCACTTGTTAATTAAGTTAATGTCTACGGTGCTCTGAAAATGTAAAGCACTATGTAAGTGCTAAGTATTATTATTAATGATGCCAATTTTGACAGGTTTACTGGAATAGGCTTTGCAGTACGATATAAGCTAACGTCCTAATGCTTTACTCATTTACAATGAAACTGTTAAAAATAAGGAAGTGGGAACAGAAGGCCAGCAAAGGCCAACAGACTAGATGGAGTCCCTCATTTGGTGTTCTCTGCAAGCACTGCCTGGGAATAAGGTTAAATCAAAGATAACACGGAGCTCTCTCACCATCTTCTAGAACTCTTCAGGGAAAAACCTCAGGTGTATGATGGGCTGCACCAGCTTATTGTGACTTCCAGTTGTCCTGTTAGGAGATCTGTTGGCCCTCAAATAGCTGTAACACAAAGCGTCGTAGCCATATGGCCTGTGTGTCTCGCCTGTCACCAATAGACTCATTCCCGTCACAGACTACAAAAGGGGAATGGGGTAAGATGTCAGTCCTATGTACCCTAAGAGTGCTGTCTCCTCTAAGGGAAATCCCCACTGGCCAACTAAGTTGGGTTGTGGCCCTTGCTTTTCTCACCCTAAAGGTATTGCAAAAGGAAAGAGATGTTTCTGGTGTGGGCTGTATTGGTATTAGTGCCTGAATAGGTGCTGAGAGCTGGTCAGTAATATATATAAAAGCACATATTCAAAAAGTGAATAAATGATCTTTCACAGTTCATTGGGTCCTAGTACTTTGCATGTCATTTGGATATGGAAGCATAGCTGCATTGGGGGTATCTGACCCAGTACATGGAATAGCTTCCTCAACGTCTTGGGCACATTTCCTTTAATAGCTGTAGGCAATGCTTTTTCTCTGAGCAAAGCTATCAAATCTGACCTGTAAAGGGGACAGCCTAATCTTCAGATGTTTTTCTTAGATGCTTTTAAAATTATTTTTTCATTACCAGGCTTAATTCTCTCCTGTCTCCATGGCTTCTAACTGGTGTAAAACATTGCAAAGTACAGAACAAGGCCTATAGAATTCAAAACTCGRATGTCTTTATGCAGATGTCTCTTTCTATGTGTCCCCTTTCAAACTTAAAGTCGTTTCCTGAAAAGTCAAGTCCAGTAGATGTCCTACTGGCATGGCCAGAGCAAGGGTCTGTTTAGCTTAATTCCTGCAAGAGAAATTTATGGATTCTTTTGCAGTTTGGCTTAGTTCTGCTAATGTGTTGAGAGTGCATGTGCACACACACCTACACTCAACAGTTCCAGCCATATGAGACCAGCCACTCCAATGCTTAATTAAATTCATTTACTGGCTGGCAGACACACCACCTTTCAGTGCCATGTGGATCCTGGTTGTGCTGGGAGAACTTCAGGGCCAGTTGTTTTGTTGTGTGTTAGGGACTGAATTGTTGTATCCTCATTTAATATGAACTTTGGTATTGTGCTGCATTAGTCAAACATTACTGCAAGCAGTATTGGAAGAGGGATGATGTGGTTACTTTGTGGGCCTGGGAAATTATCTCTTTCAAAAATAACAGCAGCAAGGGAGGTGGACTCTAATAAAATTATTTCTTTGTCTTGTACTATGTCTTCAGTGAGTTACCTTAGAGTTGGACTTGATCAAAGGCTATTAGGAACCAGCTGGGACTTGATCCTTCTCATGCATCCAGAAAAGTGAAAAGTACTATTTTTTCCTTTTTAATATTGGACAATGATGTAGTGTTATAAGAATATTGCACTCTTTACGAGATGAATGACTGATCTGGGTAGGAATGGCTGTCTAGAATCAATGCTTTCATCTGTCAAAACATCTGGAAAAATTACTGCCTTCCTCTGCAGGCAGGTAACAAGGAATGATGCCTTGGGCAGAAAGATCTATCGGTTCAGCCCATTTTCTTGCCCATCAGCCACCAGTCAGGTGTTAGTCACTGGGTAAAGTAGTCTTGAAGCATCTTAGGGGGCAGCTACTCAGGCTGCAAAGAGGGGTTTCTGCCTTGGCCTCCTCTGAGCTGGCTCATCTCTTGATATCCAGATGTCTCCCGAGTCAGTTGGTTTCCTATTTACAGAGTAGCAGTGCTGGGATTTGCAAACAAAGTAGGTTCGCATTATCAAGACTTTGCAGCCTATTCCCCATGCAGAAAAGAAAGCAAAGCAACACAACAGAAATAAAAATAAGAACAGACTCCAGCAGTTGCTGGCATTCTAATACGGCATGGGGATATTTAAAAATCTGGGGTCGATGACTGGATGTTGATACTGGAACTATATTAAATATAGGTTGTATCGAGATTTAAGTCTTTCAAGACACAACCTTAAAAATAAAAAAAAGGGTAAGCCTCTTGCCCTTTTCTAAAGTGCAGTAATAGGCTGTAATTCTAAAACAGGTATATGGACATATGCTTTGGATGCTCTAGTTACTGAATACGATGCAGCTAGTACATCGACCCTGTCATGAAAGCACAAATAGACAGAATAGAGTCCTTAAGGCATTGCTGTCTATTATAAATCAGTTAGAATAATTCATGCTATAGATTTCCCAATGCTGAAAAGCCTTTTATTCAGCAGAGTATAAACATATATCACATCTTATAGATTCCCCCCCCCCCCCTTCTTGGTATGAGTCAGACTTAAAGAATTCTGCAAGAGAAGAACAATGCACTGTACAGACAACTCCCTAAAAACCTTCATAAATAGAAGGTGGAATGGAAAGAGATTATTTAGCTCCAGGATCATTTTAACAGCTCTAGTCACACCTTTGTTATTAAGTTTGGAGCATGTTGTGTAAGAGCCAACAGTAAGCCTGTATGTAGAGCATTCAGGGGCTGTGTCTGGAATCAGGCTGAAAATGCAAATAGGACTTTCTTTTCTGGTTTGGTTTCTCAACACAAGTTAGAGCAGCTTGCACCAACTGGTAAAGGCTGCAAAGGGCCATTTTGCCAGCTGGGAGGTGCAAGGGTGTAATAATGCTGCTGGCTCCTTGCCTGTGCCAGCCACAGGGAGGAGAGTGGCAGAGAAGCCAATGTATGTCTCAGTGCCACTGAAGAGGAGAGATTTTTCCACAAGCCAGGCTTAGAGACAGCTTGTACCACTTGGGAGTGGGGCATCGTGGATCTAAAAGTAACCAAAGACCTGCCATGAAATATTTACGCTGTGACTCCCTGTATACTTCATATCACTTTTAAATTTCTAAAATTTCCAAAAAACCCCATTAAATCCAACCGATTTAAGTCACGAAGAGCTGGCTAATGCACAGTTCTCTAGGTTCTGATAAATGGCCTTGGGAGTGAAGGAGTTAACTGACCATCATCAATTAGAGCATCAGAGGGGGTGATTAGGACTGAAATTGCAAGGAGGTTTTTAATTTAGCCGAGTAGAAGAGACGCCCCCAGCTTAGCCAAGCTCATCAGATCATATACTTCTTACTGCTTCATCCGCTTACCATGCACTGCCACTCAGAGCTATTGTGCATGGAGAGGGCACCGAGCAGACACGATGGTATAATATTATTTCGTTGTCCAGAAATCCACCCGAGACTCACTGTCACTTTGCCTGCCRCAGAAGTGCCTATCGTACAAAATTCTCATAAAGACCCCAAATCAGGAATCAATCAGCAAATTATGTAAAGGAAGAAATGACACAGCTTTTAAGCTTAACATGAACTAATTTATCTGCATGATTTTTTTTCCCCTCTCAGCAGAGTCCTCTTGAAGTAGCTGGGATTACTCCTAGGAGTAAAGTTGCATACAGGCTTATGTGTTAGGATCAGGGATGAATCAGTTGGATACTTGTATTTTGCCTGRCTCTGTATGTATTCAACAGAAATAAGGTGTGTGGAGTGCAATATATAGACACCTTTAACTTCTCCAGTGTGTTTTCCTGATAAAATTGGTTAGCTAGATCACTTTGAGCATTGCCTTTGGAAAAGGGCAGCAAACTTCAGCCCATGAAGAGCATCTTGAGGGAGGGGAAAGGGCTCTTAGACCTAGCACGAAGCCTTTGGGGGAGTTGCAGTCACAGGCACCAAGGGAAGAGCCTGGCCTGGCGCTGTCAGAGGGAGGAKCTGCCTCTGCTCAGCCGAGCAAATTGCCTGAGTGGGGCTGGGGGCTGCGGCCGGGTCCCCCCCGGGGCCGTTCCGCATCCTGGGGCCACAGGTGCCCCGCTCTGCCGGCAGGGACCGGCCGCTGCCGCTGGCTCGGCACATGCTGCTTGTCAAGGCTGTGAAATGCAGGAGGGGAGAGAAAGAAAGAGAAAAACACCACACCCTCACTCCCGTTTTTCATCTGCTCTTATTTTATGTTTCTGGTAGAATCCCATGAGTGTTTTGCTTCTGGATTTTAGAAATTCATGGTCTTTGCAGGAGAAAATGCAAGTGGACACTGTTATAGAGCTAGCCTTCATGTTCTTCCTGGGGAAGGGAGAAAAGGGGAAAGGAGGACGGCAGTAATCCTACCAGAAAATGCCCAGGATGGGCCTGATCCAAAATTCAGAGGTAGTTGGGCTTTGGTGGTGTAAAGATGCCTGTGTTTGCAGGCTGCTTTTGCATTCCTAGGTCTTGAAACAAACCCCTCTATTCCATTGGAAACTCGAGAATAACAAGAATTGAGATCAGGCTTATATTGGTGCAGTGTTAGTGGTGAGAAGGCAGTGGGAAGTTACGGTAGCCCTATGTGGTTCTTCCCTTGGGTTTTGTTGCTTGTAATGTTGTTGTGGTTTAACTCCAGCCAGCAACTAAGCCCCACCCAGCCGCTCGCTCCCCCCCYGGCGGGATGGGGGAGAGAATCGGAAGGGTAAAAGTGAGAAAACTCGTGGGTTGAGATAAAGACAGTTTAATAGGGAAAGCAAAAGCCGCACACGCAAGCAAAGCAAAACAAGGAATTCATTCACTCCTTCCCATYGGCAGGCAGGTGTTCAGCCATCTCCAGGAAAGCAGGGCTCCATCACGYGTAACGGTTACTTGGGAAGACAAACGCCATCGCTCTGAACATCCTCCCCTTCCTCCTTCTTCCCCCAGCTTTATATGCTGAGCATGACGTCATATGGTACGGAATATCCCTTTGGTCAYTGGGGTCAGCTGTCCCAGCCATGTCCCCTCCCAGCTTCTTGTGCACCCCCAGCCTCCTCGCTGGTGGGGTGCGGTGAGAAGCAGAAAAGGCCTTGACTCTGTGTAAGCACTGCTCAGCAATAACGAAAACATCCCTGTGTTATCAAYACTGTTTTCAGCCCCATACTAGCTACTATGGAAAAAATTCACTCTATCCCAGTCAAAACCGGCACAAATGTTGTAGAGCTCCTGCCACTGAGGCTGAAGTTTTGTATATGATCATGTAATTAAAGATTGATTCATAGTGTGCAGGCATATGGAGGCTAAAACTGTTGCCCATGAAGCATTCAGCAGCATTTTGTGTGGTGTTTGACAAACCGTTTTTGTTTTGATTTTTGTTAATATGGCACTTCGTGCAATCATGGAGACACTTAGCATATAGCCATCAGTCACCTGTGTAATCTTAATGAAGTCATGTAAGTAGAAATAAGGGGCTTCTGAAGAGTATTAACAATGAGCTGCCATTTTTCAGTGTGCCATGATGCTGGAGGAGACTTGGCAGCTCTATCAGCCCACCCCGATTTTGAAATGTGAGAGAATAGCTTTTTTCCATTGCTGGGGAAGAATAATCAGAGCTAGTCCTAGAAATGGTCTATAGTGAAGCAATAGATATTTTAACTTCAGGGTTATCACTGAGCGAACCCTACTCCTTACTCAAGCAAATTCCCATGGATTTCAGAGGAGTTATGCCCGAATACAGAGAAGACCAGGGCTTGAGTAAGACTTGGTGTGACCTAACGCTGATGTGTTTCTTCTCTAGCCCACAGTAGTTGTGAATTGTTGTGTTACTAATATAAAAACTTGAATATATTGATTACTAAAGCCATTTTAGAACTGTCAGTTCCTCCTGTGCRGTAAAATCCATATTATTCATATAAGACAAATTGGAAAGGAAAATCCACCTTCCAAACCTGATGGCAGACTGTGGAGCCACAGCTGCTTTGCTTTCTCAGTGCGCTTTGAGCAGTGCCTCCACACAGTTGCTTCCTTCTACAGTGCTCTTTGCAAAGGTGGAAAGGAGGTCCTTTCTTGAGCTGGTAGAATTCAGGGCTTTTCAAGCCCTTTTGCCATGGTCTTGAGTGATCCATTGTAGGATCTGCTGTGGGAAATTTTACAGCGAGAGGATCTGGAAGTGTTTTTTGTGTCAGAGGTGAGGCCTGAATTTTCTGGGAATGGCTACAAAACTAGGGCTTAATGCAAAGGGCTTGTGAGTTGTTAAAGGATCTCAAGTGGAAATTAAAGATGTGCAGTGTTTTCTGGAGAGTTTGGCCACTTCTTCTTCCCTCCTGCATGTAAACTTCTATTTAGTAAGAAAACATGATTGCTTTGTTCCACTGTGCTGTTGGAGATCTTGTTGTGGGTCCTCTGCACTACCTAATGCTTGCATGAGGTTTTGTAGATCCTAACACAGAAGCCACAACGTTTGCTGGGACCTACCAAAGAGCCTCAGCAAGTGGATCTTTGACAGGTCCGTGCCAAAAGTTGCTACTGGCTGTTTTTCAGCTGTCTGCTTTTATTGTAGTCTGTCTYGCTGGCCTGTGAGCTATTGCATGCCATGGCTCCGATGTGATGTGTGCAGCAGCTGCTTGTCCAGAGCGGTCATACTTTGTATTTCAGGCTGCAACTATTTCTGTGCCGCCGTTGAGTCGGTGGGAGTTGCACCATGGGCCAAAGCCAGCGGGGAGATCTCTGTGCAGATTGCTACTTATTGTGCATTTTGGGAAAACTCCCTGGTCTAAGTAGGCACCAATTTTTCTGAAGAGGGACAAGAAAGAAAGAAGCCTCAGTGTGCCCAAAACTACTTTAAAGGGTGTTTCTAGAAGGGCAGCCTCCCAGAGATTTCTTCCCACAGAGCCTTAATATACAGTGAAAAGTAGCACTCTAACCCTAGGAACAGACACATCTTCTCATGCTGTTTAATTTTGGTGATGTTCAGGCGATAATATCAAGAGCTAACATTATTATTCATCCAAAAATAGGTTAGAAAAAGGAAAAAAATAAAGCCGTTCTCTGAAAATTCAAGTACAATTGGCAGAAAGTCAAGCTGCAGTAGTTCTTTAATTTGATAATAGCTCAAAACAAGAGGAAAGAAATTCTGTGAGCCTGTTAAGGGTCCTGGTCTGAGCCCTTCTGAATTCAGGGAGACTGTTACAAAGATTTTGATCAGGTTGCAGGATTGGGGCCTAATTAATATTTTTTATTTTGTTTGGAAATGAAAAGATTTGGATCTTTGAGTCTTAAAGTTTGCTGAAGTGATTAATACCTGCATTTTCTAGTGCCAGTATATTAAATATCCTATACATTTTTCATCTTTTCTAATTTATCTTATTAGGAAAAATGGGCAAATAACAAATATGTAAATATATAATATTATACTTTAATATAAGCTGTATGCTGCATTCAATAATGAATGTTGTTGACTATAGTAATTAAGTATGGTTCTGGCTCCAAACAGTTATTTACTTGTCAATATTAGTGAATCTAGTTCATCTAAAACTGCAGGCAGTTTCTGTTTACTATATAAACAGTAATTGCCTGTTTAAGTATTTGCTAAAATATTGTTTAAGTCTAAAATCAAGATCACAAGTGGATTTCAATAACCTAGTTAATTTACTTTAATTTTGGAATTCTCTCTCTGCATGGGAAGAGAAATATGAAGAGTAATTTCATCTCCTTATAGTTGATTTAATTGTATGTACTTTTGATGGATTAAGTTTCCAGTTAATTGTGGAAAATGCAACAACAATATTATAAAAAGAGGTTTAAAATAAAACAATTGCTGGCTGCTTTGCATGCTATTTTTTAAAAATGTTTAACGTTATTAATTTTACAATGGTAATTTATAAATATTAGTTACATCTTCCCACTTCCAGACCTCCCAAAATAGATGGTTTTAATCATACTTATTGATATTATCTATGTAATTATTTTTCATTATGCAAATATGTCTCAATTGCTGTGTAATAATAATGTGATGGAAACATTTTTCAGTGCTTTAAAACCCATGCTTAACTAAATCCAGGAGAGAATGGAAAACTGGTGTGAAAACCAGAAAAAAAAAAAAGCCACCAGGCAAAGCTTTTTGGAAAAGCAACAGTAGCTTTATATCTGTAACACTTAATATCGAATGTTCAGGTGATTTCAAACTACACTATGAAATAATGAACGAGCAGTTTTATATAGATGGACACTTTAAGGTTTTTAAATAATGATCTTCAGTCGTGTTGCTTTCTATCCTTAGTTAAAACTGACACTAGATTAAAGGGTAATCGACTTCTAGTAAACAGCATGTTTTGTTAGTCTTTGCGTATGTATAAAAGATGTAAATAACAAGCTTCTCGTTCACGTGCTCTTCTTAAAACATTCTGAGGGTGCCTTCTTCCAGGGAGAAGCAATACACAATGTTAGAGGATTCCGAAAAGTTTATTTGAAAGTATAATTAACAGAGCATACTAAAATAAAAATCGGCATACAAAAATGGAGAGGTTTCAAATTAAGGCGCTTTTCCTATTTGGAATGTAAAGATTGTGAAGAGAAATAAGATGATGGGGATTGCTTAGGACAGAATCACAGCATTAGATCGAAGTTTCCTGACTTGTTTTTAGTGTCACCGTATGATTGCTAGCTTAAAATAATGTAGGCAATGCTCTCTTTTTGTCAGAATAAAGTATTATAATTTCTAGCAGATGAGAACTTGCAATTTGTTCTTGTTTCTTTTGTGCAGATAGTTAAATAGGACAATGAAGACAGCTTTGTGTGTTGTAGATTCTAATGAATCTAGTAGGGTTCTGGTTTTAAAACAAAATAAACGGTTATTACTCTCGGTTAAAAAAATCAGGGTTGTCTGAAATAATTTATTGGATATATGTTCTCTGTGGATTTTTCTTGTAAAAAGTTGCTCTAGTGCTTTATTGTTTTCTTAAAGAAATTTATACATGTATGTAAAACCCCCCAAGTGAAAGTGTTGCTTCARCCTTTATTGCAGCATCACTGTCTGCAGCTACAATTTCAGCCCTAAGCTTAACTTTTTTTGCAAAGTATGTGGTTTTCATTAAACCTGTAATTAGTATAATTAATAATTACTCACTAATTGAAACGCAGGTTAACAAACTTCCATATGTAAAAGTAAAGGGGGAAAAATGTCATTCATTCACACTGGGCTTTATAAGCCTATAAAACTCTTCAAAGGACTTCAAGATATCAAGCAATCTTTTATTCAGCTAAACCTACCCCCCACCTTCCCTCTTACACACACTTAAATACGCAGTATGCTCACAGCTTGGAAAAAAGCAAGAAAAGCCTTAATGGATCACTGATTTTAGCCAAAGAGGTAGGTATGTATTCCATATAAATGGTTTCAAAACAATTTTTGTGTTAGTATTAATAATTTTCATCAAATGAAAACAAGTATCTTAAGGCTATAGAAAGCAAAGCTTTCAACTGTGCACTTATTAACATAGCTTTTATTTCAAGCTCAAAACATCTAAAACAATTACACTGGAGCAACTGTGTAATTTGTTCCTTTCTTTACTATACAGGTACAGCCTTGTAGACAGAGGCTAATAAAGATTTAAGGGTAAAGTGGAGAGTTAAGGTCCAAATTTTGTTCATCCCATGAGTAATTAATCCATTTGAATAGATTACGAGACAAATAACATGAGGAAAGGTATTCACATSTGCATAGGTTGCAATACCCAGTTCTAGTTAGATACTTTACAACTGATGTAATAAATCAAAGAATAGAATAATTATTTCTCAATTTACCATGACATAGATATCTTGTCATCACCCTGTACCTTTAAGAAGTGGTGAATGTTAAAGATCTATTTAACCACATCAGTGAAACAGAGCTAACACAGCAGGAAATATTACTTTGTCTTTTTTTAAATATAAAATCACTTGTCAAGTTATTTGCTTCTCTTAGAAACCAAATATTTTCCATCTGGAACTGAAGATCAGAATTTTATACCTAGGACATGACTATTTGTTCTTAAATGGTTACATATTTAAATAATTTAAAAAATTTTGCTGTTGAGGATATTTTTTTTTTAGGAGAAACACTAAAAAAGTCCTAGATTTAGTTATGCGCTTCATGAGCTGTGCATTTACCTGAAATGTTTATTTGCAGTTTAAAAATAGAGTTTTCTTGTAAAATTTGCACAAAATATTTGTTATTTAGATCAGACAAGTATGAAGTGAAAATACAGACGCCCTCAAAGCGTGCTTTTTCTGCAACTGTTTGGAACTGATGGAGTTATTTATTCAGAAAGATTTTTTCAATAATTAACTGCATTTAAGAGTAGAACACTGGGTTAAAATTGAACGTTATACTAAGCTAAACACTAAAGTGTTCCCTTGATATCAAACTTTAAAATATAATTGAGGTAGTAAAAAGTCATGGACAAATTACTGCTGTGCAGTCCAGCGGTGGGCACTGAAATCTTATAGACTTCAGTTYCATAATGCTGCCTTTCAAAAGCTGTTATTTGTAGTTGTCTTAAAATTTGAGTGCTTTCTAGAGCACATGATTTAAAGTTTCTCAGGAGAATATACTATTTCAATCTGATAATTTTATAGAGTACACATTAACAAAAGTCCTTACAATTCCCTGTTATCTTTGTCCTTTTTTAAATGGGAGAGAAAATGCAGAGGATAATGACTTATGCTTGGATGCATTTCAATGTATTTTGTATGTATTATTGATAAACATACACATCTACATATATAAACACATGCAGACATATGTGTTTAGTTGTTATTATGTTAAACAAAAACTGTTAGAGTTCCCTTACCAAGATTTAGCAAGTTTGTCCTACTTGCACATTACTGACAAATACCAAATCCAGCTCAAATAGTAATCAAATGTTCAGGATGACTGAAACAGCATCTTTTCCTGACTTAATCTGTCTAAACAGGTAGGGATGTGGACAGGGGGAAAAAAAAAAAAAAGAAAATCTGAAGACCTTGCTGTACCTTCAGCTTCCCTGCTGCCACCTGTCAACTTCTTAAAAGAATTTTTTAAGCTGGGTTTGGGAAGGGTAGGGAGAGAGTAAGAGAAGCTGTTTTCAATTATGGATGATCAGTGAGAACTGTGGTGTGATGGTCAAGCTTCTCTTCGCTCTTAAGGGTGTCCTTCATAGTTCACAAATATGTTCAAACACTCAAATATATCTGACGTGCACACTGAGGGCGGGGGGGGAGTCATATCTCTGTTCGTATTGAAGTTTTTCAGAGTTGCTAATGGGTGATACCCACTATTATAACTGAATCCATATGCTGCGTTAAAAACTTGGGAGCAGTATGTGTATTTATTGCACCTACAGGAACCTGCTACAGTGTCTAAATAGACAGCAACAGTTGTTTCTAATTTTATTTCCTGGTCTTACTGGAAAAGTTTGTAGCCTGCGCTTGTTATGAACTTGAAACTTGATTCACAGGATGGAAGATACCTAATAACTAGAAAATTGGTAACGTGGTGTATTCATACCACTTCGAAATGTGTGCTCTCTAAAAATCAATACATTAAACTTGCTGCTTGTTCGTTATCTGACTTGTAAAGTGTTCTGTCTCAATAGGATTTCATCTACACTGGGTAGATCACCCAGGAGAGCAAGAGACCTGTTATTTAACTATTAGATTTTGCTTTGATTCTTAATTTGTGGGTAATAATAAAATATCCTTAACTATTTGTTTTCTCATATGAAAATAGCCCAAATGCATTTGAATGCATCTCTCGCATAGATTTTTTTTCTCACCTGAACAGTAAATTAAAAATGAAATCTTTAAGGGTATTTTGAGGTAATACAGATTAATCTATTACTTATTATTTGTAGACACAAACATTCAAACAGTGATGAAACCTCTGAGGTTTCTGATGAAACCTCCAGAATATTGTGTTTTTCTGTCCTTCTCTTTCAAGTCTTCTGATTCAGTTTCCCTAATTTCTTTTATGAAGTAATTTTAATAGACTAAGTCAGTCTGATGAAAGTATTTTACAGAGTAACTTAATTACATTCATGTGGCAGTACGGAGATCTCATAAAGGGCTGAATCTTCCAGCATTTTTCCTTGTAAAGAAATTAAGGTCATATATGTGTGAATTTACTCTTGTGCCTGAGTTGGAATGCGTAGGTAGTATACGTATGCACATGTTTCAGGTACTGGAAAATAAATTCATATAAAATAGCAATTATTTAAGGTAGGGCATAGTCTTGGCATATATCTAGGCAGCATTTAGCATCTGTGGGCATTATCATAGCAAAATAGTAGTATTAGAAATTAATTTCAATTTTAAAGCTGACTTTTGAGTATAAAATATGGGTTTGAGCCCTAAACCTGTATTTTCCAGTACACAGTGCCAAATCTTCCTCATATGTGCAGACAAAACGTTTCTGGTTTAGTTGGCAAAACACTCATTTATACGAGATGAAGATGTAGCCTACATCAAAAACCTCATTCTGATTACTTGACAGCTTTTAGCACTTAACACATCTCTAAGCATGTACTGGAAAACTACTTGGGAGGAGATGTATGTACATACATCTTACCCCAAAACACCCTAGAAACTGATTAATCTGTTTTGTTAATCAAAGATTTCATCTTCACATTATAGTACAGCCAGATTAGTGAAGCTGTGATGGTGGGACACATGATCATTTGCTAAGTAAAGTCAAAATTAATGACAAATAAAATCAGGTTCCCTTTGTGGTTATTTCCAGCCAGCTGCATCCAAATATAAAAGAACTATCAAAGGGAGATACCCATTAATTATTAACTCAGAACAACTTCAGAAAGCACTTCTTAAACCTCCATTGACATCATCCTGACAGGCTCCTAATCTTGGAAAGTTGTTGGTAAGAGTTGCATTAGACTCAGCATGTCACCAATTCTGACTCGAACAACTGCAACTCGAGATGCACTGCAGCATAGATATGAACACATGGGACAAACTACCGTCTCTTAAGACATCTGTGAGTAACATTTACAGCATAACATGCTGTACAATTCCCTGTGTAGCTCTACCTCTGCTGTCAGCATAATAGAGTTGTCAACAGTCTAATTGCAAGATGCAATATGTAGGGGGGTCATCCAAAAAAGAAATCTCAGTGGAAAGTAACACAAATCAGCTGTCATTATTATAAAGCTGGACCAACCTTTGGCTAAACCATTTAAACCTCCAGATTAATCCCTAGATTTATCTATATAGATTGGATCAAACTCAAAGTTTGACTGCAGACAAAAGAGAAACTTCAAAACGAAGTCTATCGTTTATGCCCATCAGACAATGCATTCAGTTAATGATCTGCAACTTACATTAGCCTGGAAACAGTGTTTTAAAAACTTCACTGTTGCCTCATTTTTCTTTTCATGTTATACTTTGACCTTTATTTCCAGCTTTTGTTTCTCACAACATTTTTGTCGGAAGGTGAAAATATTCTTTTCTAACAGAAGGTTGTTCTAGTTTCTGCCTTTCCCTTTCTGCCAACTTACATGATTAAATATCTACTTTAGTCTAAAAGTTAACTTGTAAAGAGTTTATTTGACTATGTGGCATCAGTAGAACCTAGATTTATTTACTATAAGATCTCTTTATTGCAAAATGTATATGYTAAATCAAGCTGTTAAATTCCTTTGAATAATTTTTTTAGAATTTTATGCCACTGATAAAAAAAAAAAAAACCTATGTTGGAAAAAACAGTAATACAGAGAATTGGGTTGGGTTTTATAGCAATCATCTGAAGTTACTAAATTTATTCTTATGTGTATTAAAAACTTGAGATCATGAGACTATTCTAACTCCGCTGTTTCTTTTTTGTTTTAAAAAAGCCAAGCAAACTCAGACAAAGCTATCCAGCCCCCTCTGCCCCCCTGCTGAACAGGACAGGCTAGTAGTTTTTATTCTTAAAAAAAAAAAAAAAAAAAGATACTAGCCATTCTTTCATCTTATGGGGAGACATTTAAATTTAGAATAATTACAAGACAACATGACTGACATGAATGACAAAATGCAGCTCAACTTGGTGTTTTAATGCAGTTTTTCCCCTCTCATCAGTGATATTAACCCTTCTGACTACTTCATTGAAGATTCTTCCCCTTATTTCCCAGACCATGATGTGAATGAYAGATTATCAGAATATTAACAGTTTATAAACATGGATGAATGAACAATGAGTTCAAGTATGTATTTTTTCATATACTAACTCAAATTTCAAGACTGTGTATTTCTTGCTGTATATCATATAGGCCTTGCAAGGAGCTAGGCAACAGATCTATCAGAATAGCTACTAGCTGGTTGTAAAGAAGAGAAAAGCAAGGTTACTGGCTTATCTCACTCAAAATAATTAGACTTTCAAGTGAACTAGAATCAATATAATTTCCTCTTTTAAAAAATTGTTTCCTACCTTTGCTGGCCTGTTTCATCTGTTTCATTAAAGATGCAACTTTTACTGATGCTTCTGCTCATCCTATGTTTTCATCAGTGTGAAACCTAAAATGCTCTTTGCCTAAAGTGTAGGTTAATATAATAGCTACTTGAAGCAGGAAACCTCTGCAATGTGTCTATAGTTGTCTTTATTTGGGCCTGTGCAGCATTTTGTTTGTCCTCTAGCCTTTTACGGCAGCTGGACCCTGACCTTCAAGTTCTTAAAAAGAGGGGGGGGGGGGGGGGGGGGAGGAAATGAGCTTTGGCTAACAGCCACATGCCCAGCCAGCGAAACATAGAAATACTATCCTTAGATGGACAGGGGGGGGGGGGGGGGAAGTATTCTTTTCAGATTCCAAGTTCCTCCCTTTTTACCCTCCCACTGACACCGTCCCATTCAATACTAGAGATAACTTTATTCATCTATACATCATTGTATCAAATTCAATAGGCAAACTGCTTCAACATGCTTCAGAACTGGACAGGGCAGTAATGTCTTCATTTTTTCTTAATGCAATGAGTTTCTTATCGCAGTCCTTTCAAGCACAAAACAAACACTGTAACAAAAAATGATCTCCAAGTTTTTCCCACCCTGCTATTTCACCATGGGCTTATTTCTTTGTTTGATCTTTTAGTGGACAGCTACAGATACAAAGCTGTAAAATTGATTACATACATCCCTACCTAACATGAGTTGAAAAGGAAATTGGGGGGGGGGGATCTTTTTTAATTACATACTGTATTGAGAAGATTTACATTGAGAAGATTTTCTTTGGGCTCATACTAAAAGCGTGGAAGTAATTTGTTCCTGAATCGGCTATCATCCTTTAAAGAGGATACCAAAATTAAGTCGCATCTAGAAAAGCTAGTAGAAATGTCATGTCGACTGCAAATCTAGCTGATCGCTATCTGGAAAAGACGGATCTTTTCCCCAGCTACGTCAGTGTGAATTTGATACATGTAATGTTACGAAACTCCCAATCTGTCATTAGCTGCCAGGCTTGACTTCAGGCTAATGACACCAACTCCAGGGATGTTAGTACAGCTCTAGCAGCAAGGAGTCCAGCTTTCCCTAGTCGGTCTATTCTGAGTCCTGCTCACCTGCAGATGAGTTTAAGGGGAGGGAACTGAATGCTTGTTCCAAGTGTTCATGATGTAGCATGGTTTAAGCCCACTAGCTGAGCTCCAGAAAAATATGCTATGAATATACTGTTGAGGATAGATCAGTATTTTAATGAATCACTTCAAAGGTTTTGTCGTGCCTTTTTATAGTCGCATGAAATATGTAAGATTAGGATACCCAAGCCAAGCTCATGTCTCATTGACATCTTTGTCTTTTAAATGGAAAGTAAGGCTGGAGGGGGAAAAAGTTGATTAAAATAGAGAACTTCTGAAGTGCTTAAACCAGCTAATAGTACTAGATCATTTTAGATTCTGGGGATGAAAAAGAAATAAATAAAATCAGACTTACATCCCTGACTGGGTGTTTTCCACTATAGGCCCTACATGTTTATGTAGAGGGTATTGCGAACGTTTGGAGGGATTTGGGAGTTTCAAAAGGAAGAAGTTTATACATCAGTGCTGCAAGTTGCAAAACACTGTTGATATTCAAATGTTTATTGTGTAAAATCTGGGATAAGCTTCAGCATGAGAGCTCCTTTAAGTGCCTACAACTATTGCTAATTCCCCTCAGCATTGAGGCTTGCACAAAGGCCTTAATCCAATTCCACTTTTTTTTTTTCAGAAAGCCTATGCTATTTTCTCTCACATAAACTAACAACACTATCCCATCACACTGCAGAATGGGTCAAAGAAAAAGGGCTCTGTGTTTATACTTCACCAACACTTTGTGTTTCTTGGCCAAGTATGGCAAGAAACTTTAAGTGGGTCCCCCAGGCCCCACGCCATCTTTAGAAAGAAAAATAAGCCCTCAGAGATTGAAAACAGACTATTTTAGGCACTAAAAAACCTATGAAATGTCAACTATTCTTTCAGTCACTATCCCTGAAAAGAAATTGATCACTCAAGCCTCATTCTTACAGTTCTGATTTAAATTATGAAACACAGGAATTGCTTTGATACAATCGTGTATTCTACCTTGCGTATCACAACATCCTTGGAGATATTCTTTTAAGTGTCCTCAGACACTAATATTTTGTGTGCATATTTTATTCTGCTACCACATGAGTACCTACTCATCAAAACGGCTTAAAGCAATAAGTTCTATCAGGGAAAATAAATTTTATAAGGTCTCTAGGTTTACTTTTATGAAGTGCAATAGAAACTGTCTCGCTTTATGAAGCATATTTGTAAGCTTCATCCATAATCTGTGTTGTACAGGAGATCCCAGTCCAGCTCTAAGTGGTCAGGTATTCTCTGTATATAAACCTTCACTTATTTCTGACAATCCCAGCAGTGTTGTCAAGGTTTAAACAACAACAAAGACTGAGCTGCTTTGAGGAGTGACCTTCCACTAGCAGGAGGGGAGAAGCTGGTCTGGTTCCCATCTGATCATCTATGAAATGTAACAACAAAAATTCTGCTAGAACTACTGGGGATGTTAAAATGCCAGAGTGTAAACGAGTCTTTAAAAAATTTTTTTTTTTAGTTCCAAACAAGAATTAAAACTACTTTTTTTTTTTTTTAAATCAAGGCTCCTTAATTTTTACCATGAGAACCCAGCTGACATCCTATAGCACCAGTTGTGCTAATTTAGGCAGCGTTGATTCCAATCTCCTGAATAAGCTTATAGTTATATTGCTCCAGAAGGAGTCAGAGGAATTCAGCCTGGAAGGGAATCACTTACTGAAGACTCTGACAAGCTGGAAGTTATTCTCCCTTCACACTGACTTTGCTCTTGAACACGTGTGTGAGTGGCTGAGCCAAAGCTTCATATATATTTTTTTTTTGCTCCTCTCTGATTACATTTATATGGCAGCTACAGGAGTGACTGCGGTATACTCGAATGAGGTTTGAGCACTTTGTCATGAATCATATGAAAGAAGCTAAATTTTCCTATGGGTTTTTCTTCCCTGAAGAGTTGTAGTATGTTCCAGGAACCTGTTTCCCCCCACCRCCACCCCAACCTCTTTTAGGGTTTGTCATCCGCTTAGGGCATTCAGGAAGAGAGGGGAAGGACCTGCTGCCCCTCATGGCCTCGTACTGCCACCTAGAGCTACGTGCTGCCAAGCCCTGAGCAGTGTCCCAGCTCTCCTTTCCCTCGCGGGTGTGAGAAGCAGAACGGTAGAAGATTCCCACAGATGTGATGAGCAGAGTCTATAAAATTTGTGGAGGTCCATGGTCTGCATAGGAAGGAGGCTGAAGCAGAGTATTTCAGCGTACCCACCGGTTGCTCGCTAACTTACACAAGCTTAATCCACTGTTTTATCAGAAATGCACGCTTTGGTGATGGAGAGTGATGATGGCTTCTTTGAGACACTGTTTCTTATCAAATACTGAAAAAACATGTTTTCATGTTTTTGAGGATAGGTTATTTCCTACAGCACCGTTTCTGAAGTAGTTCATGTATTTGCATGGGCTCTTCTCCACTAACAGGCTCTTAGCCTTTTGGATTGCATTATACCTGTTACCACACATGGATTAGCTGAGTGCTGAAATCACATTTTGAGGGTTTGGCTTTTTTGAATGGCTTGAAAGGCTATAGCTCAACACAAATAAGAGGTTTTTATGTATTGGCGTTAAAATTATCCTGCATACATAGCTAACACAAGGCTTAAGTATCACTTAGGTCCTGTTTAATTTAGTTTGAGCTTAATGGCAGGGCACAACCAAATTTTGTCCACTGGAACTTGTCCCCAGAAGGCATCTTGCTAGAGCATCCTCTTTATTTTTCATGAAACAAAAGAAATACCTGTGCAAAAATACTAATGTGCTCCTGTGAAGGACATGCCTTAAAATTAAAACCCCAAATATGTCAGAATAGGCACCAAAATTCTCCTTGAGATTTTCATTTTGCTATACTACAGAAGTTAAATTAAATACATACATTTTATATTCATAAACACATGAAGAAAAGTTCATCTTGCCCCAGGAAATAGAAAATCTGGGATGGTTTTTTATAGGATCATCAAATGACTAAATCTTTCTAGTGAGAGATTAATTTCTTCTGCATTGTGCTGTGTGCAGTACTTATTGTGGAGAATTTATAAGAGTTGATATTTTAGTTGACTGACAAGTCTCTCGATGTATTTAACAACTTTAATTATACTTGTCATTTTCAAAATGAGTGAAAAAAATGTACAAAACCAACAGAAATATGTCAGTTGGTTATTAGTTACAGCAAAGTCTCTCTTTTATCTCTCTTCTCTCGGGTGGAAACTATCCTTTCTATTACATAGGGAGCCAGTTCAAAAACTTGAGACCCATCACTGTCTTCAGGGTTTTTAATTACTCCTCTGCCTTTTTCTCTTTCTTTTGGATTGTCTCTGTGTTAGGTGACTTCTGAGTTTTTAGACTTCCTCCTTGCCTTGCTGTCAGCAGGTAGCGTCTTTCCTTTATTTCATACAATTCAGATCTCTGATTGTCTTGTTTTGGTGCCATACTCGCTTGGCAAATGCAGCCCTTCTTTGTGAGGGGAAATGCGCCTTGTCATCACGAGAAAAGGAAGGGAGAAATGAGCGGTGGTACTGGGAGCAAGGAAGCAAACTGGAGAAAGCGTGCAGGAATTGGTGGGTGGCTTATCTGTTAGCTAAAAAATGAACTGCAGGCCCCCCTATAACTTGTTAAAGCGAACATATTGCTATTTTATAAATTAATTTTCTTTAAAGGCTKCATTTTCCTTTCCCCTCTATTTGTGTCCTTGGCTTTCTTGCGTTTGCTGGTTCCTTCTACCTTCTCTCCTCTACTTCACTTGAAGTTTTCCGTGAAATGTAGATGTCTTAAGGGGTTTCCTTTTGGCTTGGCATGGTGCTTGGAGGTTCATTCTGTGAGCACTGGAGGTTTGGATCTAATATCAAAGGGTTTAAAGCTAATGATTTTAAGTATGGTTGAATTTTATTGCTCCTCTGGTGGGCTAAAACCTTCAGCAACTCTTTGACCTCTTCCCAGTCAATCCAATTCCATCTAATACTCTGTGACTAATATGGTGGATATTTAATCTACTTTGCTGCTGAAATTACTTTTAGAGCCACTTTTTTCCTTAAATCTTCCTCTTTAGAGAAATTGCTGATCGTAAGCTCTAAATATGTTGCCCACTACAACATAGGGTTTTAAAGAAAAAGCTTTTCTTTTAGTAAAAGAAAATTAAAAGACGTAATTTCTTTTTATAACATAAATGAAATGAGGGGATATAATTATATTATGAAAGTAAAAGCCAGGTTAAAATGAAAAATTGATAGAAACCTCTCTGATCATACTGCTAATATAGATATCATGATGAATAGTCACACCTTAGCCAAATATTTCCTGTAATATAATTAAGCTTTGAAGAGAAAATTAAAGGAAGTGCCTAAAGACAGTATTTCTGCCTTCTAGTCAGTGCTTACAGAGTTAAAATTTGGAAAATGGATCTTGTCCTATGAGTAGTACCAAGAAGCTGTACTGAGTTTTGCTTATACCATATTTTTTTCTTAAAAAGTGACCAAGCTGAATAGTTGGGGCCATGGTTACAAATTTGCCATAGTGCCTGAGGTACTTGGCTGCTTTTCCCTGTTTTCATCTCTTAAGACATCCAGCTTGCAAGGGTTCTGCACTCTGTAAACATGACCAGAAGGGATTTGCTTATCTGATGTGTGCTTATATGATGATATGTGAGGAGCCACCAAACTGGGTCATGGATAATGATCKCTACATCCACAATCCTGTGCCTTGTAATTTAGTCATGTGCATAGGCACATTGAATTCAATGGGTTTGAGTAATTTGAATTTAATGGAATTATTTATACGCCTGAAATTAAGCATTTAGGCAAGTTTTTGCAGGATTGTGGCATTAACCTTTTCCATATGTAACCTCTTTAAGTGCACCATCTGGCATTGTATCAGGTGAAGAGATACAGAGTTTAAGTCTCAACTTTCCGTCTGAATCCAGAGCAGGCTGATATAATAGCAAGGGTGATGTGAAATAAGATTTCTGGTCATAGTCTAACTACCAAGAAAGATGTACTTACTATACTTGTGAAAGTTGAAGCTTCCAGTGCAAAGAGTGAATGGAAAGAAGAATCTGAATTCTCTTGCCTGTCCGTAACACCAAGAATATTATTGGTGMAATAACACGAGGCTAAATTAAGGGTGGAAGTGAGAACAAATCTTCTAACAGTTCAAAGAGTGAGTCTCAAAGCAACCTGAGAATAGGACCAATGGTGGAAACAGAGAAGATGAACTCCCAAGCCAGGGAGTTCTAGCTGAGGTTTGATTAGCCTGYGAAAAGGAATGTGTGGTCTGCAGGAGCTGGGACCTAGATTTGGTGATGTAGCTCAGTTTTCCTGTCTTTCTAAAAAGTTACGTCAAGGGATGAGATGCATTAAAGTAACAGTAGTGGAAAGGATTGTGCTCTATTACTCTTGCAAGTAAGTGAAGGACTTCAGTCTTCAGAGCTGTCCATATGGCAAATTTCACATGCACTAAAATTAAGAGAGGGGTGAGGTGACCCAACCCACATGTAATAAACATCCATCCCACTTTGGATTGAAGTGTGTGTTGAGGGAGTTGGCGGAGAACCTGGGGTGTTCTGTGATACAGACTTTCTCAAATAGGGACCCTGGCTCACAGGAGCAGGAGGCAGGCTTGTGATGTGTTTAGAGCACATTCTGTATCGGGAATACCTGGGCTCTGTTCTGAGATCTGTGGATTTCCTTGAGAACCTCCCCCCCCCAGTAATAGCATTTAGCTGCTGATGTGAATACTAGCTGTTACTGGAGAGCGTGCAGGTATAACATAATCTTACTGTACAGGCCAAGGGATAGTGGTTGATGTTGAGGTGAAGACCATGAGATTATTATGTGGATCTTACTAGAAGACGACCTACCCTGTAGACCACTAAAGCCATACCTCACTTCTTCTGTCTGTAAAATGAGATTAACCATACATAACCATGACATCACTTTTTGATGCTTAATACATTGGTATTTTAAGGGAGTTCAGCTCTTCAGAGATGCGGTAGAAGTTCAGGGTTACTTTTTCGCCTTTTTTATATACGGTTGATGCCTTGGGCATAATTTGCGTATAAAAATGCAAAAATATGTAGGTATGTTTATACCCCTCCTCTTTTTGTCCGCTGAATAGAACTGTAATTGATGGAACACAAATGATGTATTAAATTTCTTGAACACATGGATAAAATAAGCCAATGTGAAAACCACCATGTGCAGTTAATTTATATACAAATATATTTGGAGCAGGTACAAACAAAGGTGTAAAGTACTATGTTTTAACAGATTTTCATGCCATATGCATTTGCTTTTACTGCCTGAAGAAAAAAAATGATTGAACTAGATCTCTTTAAAAAAAAWTAATGTTAAAATACCTTTTGAAAATTATCTTTGTTCAATTACAGGAACACTGCTCTTCATGGGTTATTAGTATGTTTAACTGTTTTAACTATTTTTTAGATCATTTTAATAAATTAATGTTTTTTGCCACTTAATTTCATTTAAGAAAGCAAATTCAGAACAAAAAAACCTGAACTTTGACATTCTTTCTTGTATTTATTGCGTATCTTTGGAAATGACCTAATTTTAGCAATTCACATGAAAACAGTGGTCAGATCTCGTCATTTCAAATTAAGTCTGACAGCTCAGAAGTTAAACCAGTTTAGCTTGTTTTAACAGCTACACTTCAGTGATTCTGGGTTATTAAACTCTTTGGGAAACCTTCCACACTTTATTAGGGAAAGGAAATTTATATAGTGGAAGGAAGAAAAACATATGCAATTGCCAACATATACATAGTGACTCTGGTAATTACATCAGTTTATATAGATTGTTAGCATCAGTACAAAACTGTACGTATATATGCTTGTGTGTGAAGGAAAGACATATTGGCATGACGAACAACTTCCYCTAAAACTATCATCAAGGCAAACGTGAATGACTATTTGGGAAGCCAAATTCAGTAATGTGAATTTTATCCACAGCATTACTACTTCAGGCAGAATCTATACTCAAACACATATATTAAATTCGGTCAAGTTTGCAACTAAATCTGAATATTAGGTTTGTCCACCACTCGGATCCCGTGGTAAACCTGTGGGAGAAGATTCAGAGTGAAGGTTCTTCCTATCTCCTGTCCMGGCTCCTACCTTATGCTATCTCCTTTGAAGGCCATAGACATGTTCACTTGGCAGCGTGTGATGTATCCGTCAGGCTCATGACTGTTCAGAGAACAGAAAAGCATCTTGCTCACCAGATAAAAACTATCAGGTATTGCATCCRCTTGGGCATGGCTACAAGCCAGCTCAAATCTCAGGCTGAAGCTCTTAAAGGCAGGGTACAGTAGGAAGGAGCCTGCAGGCATGGTGGACTCGGAAAATAATTGTTTCTGAAACTGAAAGCCTAGGAGGCTGGGATGAGGAGGACGGAGCCTGAAATCTGATTTAATGTTTCATTAGGCTATAGAGACACTTACATGCCAACCCCTTAGCATGGCTGCTGCAGAGTTGAACAAGCAGTGGCTCGACTTGCCACAGAGGGTCTAGACCTGGGGTGTGGAGCAGCGTGAAGTGGTTTGAAGTTTCTGCTGTAGCCTCCTGTTTGTGCTGGGTACAGGGAGACATGCCCCGTTGCCAGCCCATRGCTGCCTCTTCCGTTTAGATTCAGGTAGCAACGCAGTATATCTTGAAGGCCCAGTCTGATATCTTCTTCCCGCATCAGTGTTTCTACATCAAGGTCAGGTTAACTCTTAAATTTTCTGGACAATCTATTTAGATTAAGGGCTTTTTAGATCTCTTGCTACACAGCAGGTTTTCAAAAYTTTGACTATTTCTTTTAAATCCTTTTGGGAAACTATCTTAATTTTCCATATCCAGTATTTTGGTAATGACTAAATATCACTGCTACATATATTGCTAGTTCTCCCTCCTTACCTTTCTTTCTATCCCTGTTTATACATCCAAGAATTACGAGCAAATTTTAGTCACAGCTGGTGATCTACCATGACTCTTATCTACTCTTGAAAATTTTTGAATATAGCCCTGTTCTATTTCCTTCTGGTTTACTGATGTGTACACTCTGCAGTAGTGAATCAAGACAGACTGTGTAAGGCACATCTTCAYAGAAATGCTGTTTTTTAACTGATTTCCTATTAACAACATGTTGAGAGCCATCACCCAGTTTTTAATCCCTTTAACATATGCACAATTGGTTTTAATAAAAATATCATGTAGTACTGATTGTGTCTGTGCATTATCAACAAAATGTGCAGACCAAAATATCTGTGTCAAAACTGTTTGCCAAGGCTTATTTTCAGCATGTTCACTGGCTAGTGTAAGGCCAGCATCCTTGCCCTGAAGGATGTTTTAATGGCTGGAAAAATATTTAAGTGACAATAACTGATAATATTGGCTGGTAGAAGATAAGTAGGAAGATATTTTGCTGTGCTTCATAGTCTAGGTAAATACCAGGATTTCAATATGCATTCAAACAGATGCTTAGTTGTCTTTTCATTATCCCTCATGAGTTGTTACTCTGTGTAAGGCTCTGTGTAAGACAGTGACTTAAGTGCTGATAAGTAACTTCTGGTGAGGCTTGCTGCAATGGTGTAAGGAGCTGCTGTCCACCTGGCTCCTCTACCAGAAGTTACTGACTGTGTAGTAAAGTTGGAGGACTGCAGTGAATACCTGATAACTAACTGATTTAGCACAAAAGCCCCTGCTTTCTTGAAAGCCACCTTCATTGGCATAAATAGTGAAGACAGACCCAGTGAAAAGCAGCCCAGATGTGGATGTGTTTTCTCTTCTGCCTTTCTCCTGGGGCAGCTCTGGCAGAGGCAGTTGCTTCCAGAACCACCACAGCTGGATTCACTAGAGCTGTCAACACCTTTATACTGTGAACTGGAAACTAAGCATGTTCATGGGCGAAGCATGTTCAGAAAACCCAAGGTCATGCATGACCTCTGTTGCACTGCACCAAATGATGCTTGCTCTCCTGTTCAATCAAGATAATCTATGAACTAAACGACAGTAATTTCCATTAAAAAGCCTCCTAGAAAAGCAGGAGTGTGTGTGTGAGCATGTGCTTTGAAAACTTTGCTTGATGGTACGTTTTCTTTCTTTCTTTGATCTATCTGAAATAAATGGAATGCATTAGTGCTATTTAACTTTGCCCCCAAGTGTCGAAAATGGAAAAAAGCTGACTGCAGTGTTTATTTTCAAAATCYTACTGCCAAGATTTTTTTTCTTTCAAGGAAGAAGAATGAAAGAAGAACAAATCTTTTCTTTGCTGCCATGGTCATTATAGTTTATTTTCAGTAAAATAATACTGTCTCAGTATTTGAAACTTTCTGTACAGGTGGGCAGTGTGAGCCTGATTGCAAGAGATCATTCCAAGTGGTTCATGTATGGGCTAATTATTAGGACAGGAGAGAAGGGCAGTTTTAATGTACTTACATATCAAGGGCTAGTGTTATTGCAAAAGCTGGTTGGGAAACCATATATCATGATGATGAGTGTGGTTTTAATATTTAGGCAGATGTTGAGAATGTAATATAATCAAAAGATGAATGCAGATAATTTCTGGGCTGTTTTGGGATTTAGACTGGCGAGGATAACTGGAGTAATGTTTTTAATCCCTAGTTAGCAAAGGGAGGGGCAGAAGGCCGTTAGCATATAACTCATGAAAAATCTATGGAGAGGTACAAAGATACCAGTAGAGCACAACATCCATTGTGGAATGGTGTTTGCTCTGCAGAGGGTAAGATTCTAAGATTATATTGAATTAATTTGGAAAAAAGAAAGATAAGCATTTGGAAAAGACTGTCCTATAATGTGGCCTACAAAAGAGATAAGTGAAGCAGTCAGAATGTTCATTGCATATATATATATATGGAAATGAAGCAAAATAATGAAACTGTGCTTTACCTTAGACACATTTTTACAAGTCCTGTGTTTGGTTTAAAAAATGAGGGACCGAATTTGTGAAAATGTGATCAATCATTTTTCCTGTTTGTCAGATGAGAAGACAATTTTCAAACTTAGAGAGATGATTCCTGGAGATTTGCATTTATGGGAGTTTCTCTTCAGAGTAATTTAAAACGATTGCCTGAGAAAAGTTAATGTAATTAGGCTCACGGTATACATCCAGGTTTACCATAGACCTTTTGATTAGACAGAGAATACCAGAAATAAGTTGACACAGATTTCTTCTTAGTCTTGAGATGTAGGAATCTTTTATCACAGCTGATATCACTTGGGTCTCTTCTCCATTTGTGCATCCAGTAAAGATTTAGATGGCATTTTTATTAAGGAAGTAGTGATTTTCTAATCCTTGTGGAAAATCCCTTCCTCTGACTAAGGGCAAAGTGGCAAAATCTTGTGAGGAAGTTGATGTGATATTTGTATATACGTACTTTTCTCTGGGACTGACTAGCTGGCATCCACTAGCCCCAAACTGACACAAAGCATCTTTGATACGTTTCTGTCTATGGGTTTAGGTAGATATAGGTGTACATGTGTAACAATACATGCATGGTCTCAGTGTATCACTGGATAAAAAAATATGTTTCAAAAGGATATATTCATCCTATGGACCTCTGCACCTGCACTTTGGCACATGTGAATCTGAGTTGGGAAGCGGAAACTTATTTTGCAAAGTTAAGTATACTTGAAATACATATAAGAAAATATTTGAATTATCTGTCATTCAAACACAAGGACTGCTTTTTTGGTTTTTTTTTAATGAATGTACCATTAGGCTTACAATGGTGGTGGGGGGAAAGGCTTTAAAAGAAAGTCATACCAGCAAGTCAGTGGGAAATGCTAATCTYTTCCAACACAGGAGCCAGTGCAGTAGGTAAAAACACAGGGATATAATCAAGGTACTATAAGAGCTTCATGATTATTGTCTTCGACAACACGATGGGTTTTTGCATGTAGTATAAGCCCAAAATTGGACTATGCTAGTGAGATTGAGATAATGGCAATTAGAAAAAAAGGATGTAAAGTGGTTTTGAGTGCCAAATTATCCCCTCCTGAGCCTGATCAAATGCCCACTGTAACCAGTGCAGACATCCATTGACTTTGGTAGGTACTGGATCAGGCTCTGTAATTCAGGTTTTTCCTGTTGGTTTGTGCAGTTTATTTTATCAGACTGCTGCCAGGCTGACCTTGAGAATAACCTAAAGTAAAAGTCAAATTACACTTACAACTTTTCTCTTATTTTGGTTTTTGGTGAGATAAGAAAGTCTTGAAGGCTTAACTCATAAATCAGTCAAAAGCGGGGGGAGAAGAAACCACACACAATAGTCTCTTCCTCCCAAAATGGACAAAGAAAGAACACTTTTAAGAATCAAAGGCACAATAAAATAAGATGTTTCCCCAGGAGCCAGAATCTGTTCTCCTTTACACAGATCTAAATCAGAAATGGCATGTGAACTATTTTGGGTCATACCTGTAGGAATGATGTAATAGCGCTGAATTCACATTTGCATGGCATGAAGGCTGTGTGATTCTCCATTGCTTTTTTGAACATGTTTTGTCACAGAATTTTTCACCGAGGCAGACCTGATGGGCACTAGTGAGACCTTGTGTGAGAGTCCATGATAGGTTCAAAGTGGCTGATACCCCACTGTCTGGCAATATTGAGATAAATACTGATCTTCAGCCCTTTCCTTCCTCAGATTCATACACACGGAGTGGAATTTGGCTTCTTGCCTTGTAGATTGACGAAGCACTAGAGCGAGTTTTATGTGATAAGCAACACAGAATATGTAAGATCTCTATGTGGGAAACTCTGGACTATATAGTAGTCTATGTTGTAGCAGTAGCTACATAGTAGTGGTACATGTAGTAACTAAAACTGCAACAGGGAGACTAAATTTCAAGTCTGCTAAAGGGCCTCCACAATCTGGGCAATCTGTTAAAGGACTGCACATAATGAATGTTGTCCCTCTTGTAGCTGAATGCTTAAAACTCATTTTCACTCTCTGTTCTCTCAAACTGAGGTTGTCAAATTGGTGCCAAGTAAGACAAGTTTATAATGTATATTATGTACCTTGGAAGTTGGTGGACGCTAGTTCCACTCAATTTAACTGTGTTGCTTTTGAGGACAATTTGTTCTGACCTGGAGTGTGAAGCCTGTATATGAATCAACTGTTTTAAATATGTCACCAAAAGAACTTATATGAATGATTTTCTCTATTAATTCAAGCAAGTCGGGGGGG